>NIPQ01089491.1:0-38808 GCA_002806875.1 Lepidotrigona ventralis hoosana | reverse complement strand
GAAATTTAAATTTATGTTAAACTTCATAAAAAAGTAAAAATTCTTCGTGTATTTGTATTATATCGTCAATTATAATAAAAGAAAGTATAAAAATCTCCCTACAATCATTTAATGCCGAATTAATGCTAATTAATTTATTGAATACGTTGTATAAATACAACAATGATATTCATTTATTTCACAATTTTATTTATATTTTAGAGCGACAATATTATTTTCAAAATATATACTCCTTTTGACAAATTGAACTATAGGAAAAAAAGAAAAAAATCTAAGAATGGTACAAGTGTTCAATATTTTACGACTTTTTTATTGAATGTTTCTAACCGTTATTGAGAAACAATGTGGTGTCCGTCATACATATTATAAACTGGTCTTGTATTAAAATTTTTTACACGAATGTAACCAATGATATTCATATTTCCTTCGTAACGTACTTTTTGTATTATTCTTTTTTTTTTATTTTATTTTATTTTATTTTTTTTTTTACTTTATACACAAACCTGTACCACTAACTTATGGCGACTCTGATAAATACGTATTATTTTGTATCGACGTAATGTAACATTTGTTATGATTCATTTAAGAAACTTTCGAATGATTTATGAAAAATTTCGGATAATGATCGTAAATAGATTTGTAAAAATCTTATTGATATAAAAAACATCGTTGCTGATGGAATAAAAATCGAGTCATGTAATTTATCAACTTTTAAAGGGGAACTTTTCCACCTTCAAATCACCATTTGTATATGTATCATTACATATATCTATACGAATCTGCCATAATCTGAACGAATAATTGTCCAAAGACGAAAAATAATTTATTCTACATAATTGCGGACTAGTAAACCTGTGATCGCTTCTTATTCTGCCTAAAGTATAATCTTGTTTGTAAATTATAAGTTTGTTCGGTTGTATTATATAGTTTCAATTTCTATTCTCTTTGGCAATAAGAACAACACATTCGTCTCATCGTTAAATTTATGAAATTATGTTAAAACAATTTGCACAGTTTTCAATGCTTTTAGATAAATCAAAATATACGAACACTTTTCGAAAATTTAATTCGATTACTATAAATCCCGCGCATAATTAAAATTTGGTCCATGTCCAGTTTCTATCGATAATTAAAAGTTATGAGTATCTGTAAATGCGTTCATAGATAGATAGATAGTGTTCAAAATTAATCGTCTAGGCTACGTATTTTTAATAAATTTAAAGTAATATGTATTTCGATTTAATAACAGAATAAAATTATTGATTAATTTTTAAATGCTTTTCAACCAGCTCTAAGTTTTATTGGTTCCATCGAATATGTTCAACGTGCCATAAGTAGGTACAGCTGTGTCATATTACATGAAAATATTTTATTTCCTTAGTGAAACTTCTCAAGGCTTGGACAAGACAACACACATGACATTTAATCATTTAAGTTTTCAATGACGCACTGTAGGATCAAATCATAGGCCTCCTAACAATAGATAAATAGGTGTATAATCATTAAGTTGTAGAGATCTATAATGATCTGAAAAATTATCAGATTGAAACTGATTTATATACAATGTTGCGAATAGATAATTTAATATTCAGTGTTGAAGATCTACTATACTATGTGTATCATTTCTATTACTGATAATAGTTCTTCCCAAGTTTTCTTAAAATAAAATTCTTTACTTTTAAATGAAAATTTATCAAGAAATGTATTATTCATTTATCGAAGATTCATCAGTAATAAATTTTGATATTTGTTTGTATTACAACTTAATATCCTTATTTCTTTTATGCTGAATATTTTTAATATTTTTCATAAAAATGTACAACTTTGTCCAGATGACTATAAAGCTCTACAACTTGCAAACCAAGATCATGTATCATGTATTTTTAGGATATTATTAAGTAGGTATAGGTAGACATTGCCTATATACAGTTGCAACAATGTTGCATGTGCCTACTTTCTGGCAATCCTAAGTAAAGCTTACAATTTGAATAGTTTTTTTTTTTTTTTTGGATAATTATGTCTTTAATAAGTAAGTAATAATTCTATTAGAAATAACAGTACAGCGTTTGAACTGTTATTATCTTGTATCCATTTACATGTTATATTTTCTAGTTTTAAAGTATTCTCGTACAACGCCTGTATGTTTTGGTTCTGAGAAATAATTAAGATAATTATTTTACTATTATAACTGGCCAATAAGTATCTGCCACTTTTCTTATATTATTAATCTATTCATCATATATACAGGTAATATACAATAATCTCGCTTAAGATATAGTATTATTATTCTATTTTCAATAATATTATAATAGTTATATGAATAGAAACTTGACCGCATCTAATCCATCAATGTGCGCTATTGTTGCACATTGGAATATAAATACATTTTTATATAAAATTTGTATAATCTACATGAATCATTTTAAGTATATCTTTTCTTTTAATCACAAAAGATATAAATGTAATTATTACTACTCAAGCTGGGGGCCAAGGGCGGTTTCACTCTGGCAGTAGTATCATAGATATAATTCTAAATCTGAAGTTTCATAAAACGAAAAATCAGTATTTTTGAAAATTTGTGCTAATTCTGATATATAGAATTTATTTTCTAATACTGATACTTCGTGTAAAAGTTGATTCGTTTTAAATGTTTGATTTCATATAAATTTATTATCTTTGTTTCACATTTTGTGAATTTAAAACAGTGTTAATTTATTTGTTTTAATACAAATGTTTCTTCTGCTGTAAAAAATAATAACTAAAATGATACGTATATTATTAACAAAGTTAATTATTAATATATATCTTCTATATTAAAATGTGAAAATAAATCCTATATCAGTCCTATATATATATATGATTTATTTTTACATTTTAATGTAGAAGATACATATTAATAATTATGTTAATAAACGTATTATTTTAGTTATTATTTTTTAGCAGAAGAAACATTTGTATTTAAAACAAATAAATATTAACACTGTTTTAAATTATTTGACATTAAAATTAAACATACATATGTATATAGGTTTCGATGTATCTTTAGAGTTTTTGTATGTACGAAAATATTTTATTATTCTTGTCAATTATGTACTTTTGATAAATTTTTTAAAATATTCCGATATTTAAAAAAGAAAGAAATACAAAAGTTCTCTTATTAAATGAAAATAACAGTCCATCAATAAATTCAATATTAAATTATAAATTTTTAAATAAAGATAAAAATTTGTTCAAAAAATCAAAGAAATATTTCCAACGTAACATAACGCGACATAAATATTTTTGATGTATGTATCTTTATAAAAACTCAAAAGATACCGTGTTGAATATGATTCCCAGTGTGAAGCCCGATATGCCCGCAATTCTCTTCTTCATCTGTTGTCACTAATCATCTAAAGGAAAGGAACACTATATGCGCTATATCCATCAATAAGCAGGGTAATTCACAACAGATGAACGTCTTATCTATTTTTTTTTTTTTTTTTTTTTTTTCGATTAAAACTTATTTACAAAAGTTGCTGTACAATCGTAGTTCTGTTGTGATGTAGGTCCATCATAGCCTTGAATGCGAGTAGACCGGTTCTAAAGTAAAGATTGTATTGCAAGGAAATCTTCAAAATGAAGTCTTTGAAATAGCACAGCACATTTTGTCAAGCAAATATTCCAAACTTATAAAATTGTTATAATTTTCAATGGTATATTAATAGTAGTAGTAGGTTAATAAAATTATTCCAATGCTGTGTACATATTGATCTCAAAAGCCCACCTCTTTTCGATATAAAATTTTATAAATGTGCTATACGATTTTGTAAAATTTATTAATAAAAATTTATCAATTTATTGTACCAAACATAATATCAATTATATATAATTCTATCCTATGGTAGATTTTCTGAATATTGTCTGTGTAAAAACTTATTTCAGAATTAAAAAATGGATAAATGGCAATGTATATAAAATGTATGTAAATATCTCGATCGTATTGCACATTTATCTCGTATCAGACAAATATATTTCTCCATAATATTAATCTATATGTTTGTGCAAAACATTATTCTATATTTGATATTGAAAAATTGGTTTACCATTGTTTCTTTTGAACACAATTAATATAATTGTGGTATAACTGCAGTGGTCAGTTCTGGAACATATGCCCGGCACAATGTTACATAATTTTTACATATTTCTATGGGAAATAAAAATTTTCAACATCAAAAGACTAAACATAATCCATGCAATAACATCTTTACAAATAAGCACTATTACGTGGTGCTTTGTTTCGTCTATTAATTAAAAGTTATTATTTTTAAATCTAATAATATGCCCTAATTTTGTCAATAGGAATATTATAATTAGAACTAAAATTTTTTTGTACCATTGAATTAGGTGAGAGCACCCAACAGTGACCCCAATACGTTTTTGAAATCGCTCACTACAAGTATTTTCATTCGATCAGAAATATATTTGTAGTAGGATGCAAACTCGCTGACATCGTTTTTTTTTTTTCTTGCGTCAGGGTCGCAATTTGATTATTTCTCTTACAAGGATGCCTGTTTTCTTTTATTCAAAAAGTGCTAGTATATCATCGCTTGACGAGGGGTTACCACTGCTAGCGCCGCTGCTGGGAGGGGTATTCAGATCTGGTGGATCTAGATATGAAAGTAGTTCCATTGGATCCACAACATTATCCGGCAAGAGCTATAATATAACATAATAAAAAATTAATATTACATGAACATACTTTATAAATATTATGTAAATATAAATTATTACTTACATTCAATGCTTCTTGACCTGTACCCTCACCATCTATTACCGCAGCTGGGTCAAAATTCAAGTCTGATGGTATATCTGTAGTATCGTTGGTTATGTTTGTATTCGTATTACCAGATGTGTTGAGGTTTCCAGTGGATTCTTGGGATGCAGGAGGAACACTCGGTGGACCACTATTTCCACCACCTGGTGTATGTGGTGTATGAGGAGTATGAGGTGTATGAGGTGTGTGAGGCATCTGTAAAAATAAAGAGAAAATATTTAATACACTCATCTACGGAAATAATTCAGGTTATAGAATAATTCATATATAATTTAACACCTACTTGATCGTTAAGCGATTTCTCCATAGCATTAAGAGGATCTAAAGAGTTCACCGATTCATTTAAGTGCGAAAGAGGTCCCCCTCCATTAGTATAATCATTATTGGTATTCGTACTCGCTCCAGAATTAATATCGAAAGATCCTCCCGACGAATTCCGATGATTGATATTGTTGTTTCCGTACGTGGTTGGTGTATTATTCATCATAGAACCGCTTACGATGCTGCTCATATCAGGCGGTATGTACGGACTCATTGCTTGATTCATATCCCAGTTATTCATAGTAGGCATATTCATACTTCCAGGTGACATTGCCTTTGTCATTCTCTTACAATCGCTTTCTTCTTCAGATTTAATACCAGTCAAGTTTTTCGCTGGTTTCCAGTTCGCCATTGAATCTATCGTAACCTCTTCCACTTCCGCAGTATTTAGAGTGTTTAAAATGCCCCACATGTATTGATCAACTTCTAAACCTTCTAATTGTGCAGGTTTCCTATATAAGATAGGAACAAAGTTATTTGAAATTTGAACGAAATATTTAGTTTTGTAATCGAATATAAAATTGTTAAAAAAAAATTACTTACGTGCACACAGGACATCGCCAGGATCCTCGTTCACAATTTAGCTGTAGATATGATTCCAAATCGAAGCACTGAATATGTTTACAATCATGTCCTCTAGCTGGCAGTGTAATGCGTTTAAAGGTAATAGGACATTTTAAGGATACCTGCAACAAGGAAATTTGTATGATAAATATAATGTTTTTTTGTTTTTAATGGTAAACATTATTTTTAAATGTAGTATTAAATATCTACCTTAAGTGCTGTCTGTTCTACGACATCTTTCTCTGACTGTATACCGTTATTTGAAATAGTATTATTGAAATTCCGTTTAATTTTAGTAATACAATGCTCCGCTGTAAGTAGCCTTTTACGTAATAATCCGTGAAGCACGCTTCTCACACTTGGTCGATGAACTAATTGAAGCACGAATAAATGGGACTGCAAATAAGGAGAAGAGATTTGATTATCGTTCGTAAACATTGAACATTAATACTGTGAATATAAGATAGGATATAAAGGATAGGAAACTTACACAACAACATGCTGATACGGTAATTTGTATCGTGTTTCTTCCAGGTTGACAAACGTCTTTCAGATATAAGGGCTTATGAGACGTTTTATTCTCACCACGATCGATAACTAAGGGCGTAGCGTTCACGGAGACTTGTACGCTCGCTGGCCAATTTGTGTTCATTTGTCTATCCTCATGGTGGAAACATTTGAGTTGCAGTTCCAGATCAGACCGCCACATCAACGTTTGATGCACCGTGGGTTTCAATTGGAAAACGTGGTTGCTTACAGCCAGATTATGTTCTAAGCGGAAGGGTGGAAGAATAATGCCATCCCGCACAGGGAATGTTAATCTTAACTCATCATCCTCTGCGCAAACACAAAAACAAATAGGCTATTAATATTCTGANTTTTTTTTTTTTTTTTTTTTTTTTTTTTTTTTTTTAACTAAACGATCGAAACATCATGAATTTAACTTACTCTGAATATTAACCGGTGATTTCATTTCGTTGAAATTAGGTTTAATATCTGGATTTGGGCTGATGTAAGGGGGCATACTGGTTGCCGGTGTCAAAGGAGGAGTCGGATTACCAGGGATAGGACTGTGTTGGTAATTTAAACTACCAGCGCCCGTCGTTCTCATTGACGCAACATCTTGCTGGTATTGACTCGTTGCAGCACCGGCTCCACCATACGAAGATGTGCTACCAGCGTACCCAGAATTTGGTTGATGGCCAACGAACTGGTTTCCAACAGTCGTAGGTCCCATACTAACCGGTATACCGTTGCTACCGTAATATTGGTTATTCGTCGCTTGATTAGCGGTATTGTAAGAAGGTGCAGTTTGTCTCATGTTATTACTCCGTATCATGGAGTTCGGGCCAAAGGCAGCAGCCGATGGATTCATACTCTGCATAGGTTGATATTGAGGTTGGAAATTCGGCCTCGCTGCACTAGGGTAATTGGTCGGATACTGTGACGACGACATGCCGTTGAAGGCTGGCTGCATCGCAGCCGGATTAGGACCCGCGTACGGCCCCTGCTGCCTCTTTTGCGCCATGTGCATCGCGGGGTTTGGATAAGGCGCTAGTCTCCTTGTATAACCTTGATGAGGTTGAGCCTGGAAATAAATCTCTCCATTCTTTTATTCATTCCTCAGACTCGGAAGAAGCTAGTGGTTTAATAATTCACGTTCGCTTTCATTGCTTAAAGTGAATTTGATACATCACATACCTGCATGTTCATCTTGTTCATTTGCATGTTGTTGGGTCCCATCATATTGTTCATGCCCATATTGCCCATGTTACTCATGGAGTTCATGGGGGTCATTCCGTTTATACCATTCATACCGTTCATACCTCCCATTGACATAGGATTCATTGAGTTCATGCCATTCATACTGTTCATCGAATTCATGGAATTCATAGAGTGCATTGGGCTCATCGTGCCCATGCTATTAAAGTTGCTCATCCCGACTGGCCCCATTCCGGCCATTGGTCCTCTTTGAGCATACCCTGCGTTGTACGATTGGTGGGGTATTCCATGTTGACTCTGCATCTACAATCAATAANTTTTTTTTTTTTTTTTTTTTTTAATAATTCAAGGCAATTCAACAGATCATTCAAGAGATCTCAGCAGAATAAATATAGGAAGGGAAATGGTACCTGATTAAATTGAGAAGGGATGTCTTGGCGGTCCTGCATGGCCACCACGCTAGCAGTGGCGGTGGCCGTAGCGGTGGCAGCTGCCACCATCGCCGCGGCACTAAATGTCGAACCACCACCTCCGTTCTGGGGTGGCACCGTGCTATGATAGCCGGATGATAACACGGGCTGAACCCCAACGCCGATCGCCGCCGTTGTTGATGATTTTCTTGAAACTAGTTTCAATAAAAATGGCAAATGGCGTGTCGCGTGCTGCAGGCGTTTCAACGAAAATCAGGATACTGGAAAAAAAAGATAAAACTAAAATGTTTCACTGAAAACTATGCTTTATTATGGTTAAAAAAATTTTTGCAGAGCAGGTAGCTATCTTTAGGAATAATTTTCTCATATAATTTATCTCGGCAAGAGAAAGGAAATTACATGTCTATTCACTGTCTTTGTCATTATATTTACACTCGAGATATTAAGCTCAGCGATATATAATACTAAGCGAGTGATCATATATGATCATTTGAAATTAAGCAAAATAACTCTATTGAAATTCAAGCAAGCAATGCTATGTGTATTAAATAATGTGCGACTAAAATTCGTCCTGACACTAAGATATTGACCAAAAACGTGTGATATTAATAAAATAAATTTGGCTGAAGAATAAAGTCAACATGATTGTAATATGAACATTTCTTTATAGGTCAGATTCATGCTTTATTCCTAATCGATTGTTTCCACGATGCAGCAATAATATATATGTAAGTTATTCATGATCATTGAATTATTTGAGAAGGTCGGTCAACTTAAATCGCGCATCGCGTGGCCACTATTCGGGGACCAACGCCATTATCGGCGCAATTTTTATTAATAATTTATAAGATTCATAATCATTTGGCAATTGCCAATGTTAACATGTGTTCGATCATCAGAATTTCACAGAATTCGGAAACTTTTCAAACGTTTCTGACGAATTAGAAATAAAATGGAAATGAAAAATAGTACGCAGCACTATGAGACACATTACAATATTCGAGATAGAACTATCTCGGCTTGTTCAAATCAGTAATACACGTAACACCTTTATCACCACTGTAAAAGAGCAAGGGAAGAAATTTAATAATAATAATTTGTTAAAAATTGCCGACTTATCATTTTCTATTTGAGAGAGAAAAAGAGAANTTTTTTATTTTTTTTTTTTTTTTTTTTTAAATTTCTCCAACGTCTTCTAATTCTCTTCTAAAAATCGATTTACCTGCCAGGAGCGTTCCAAAGCCTTTTCTCATCTTACAGGCACAAAGAATTACATTTAAGATATAAGGAAAGGAAGTCGGACGCATTGTCGTGGTCCTTCTCTATCGATACATTCCAGGCCCTGAACATTGTTCGTTCTTTCGAGTAGCCTTCGTTCTCGTTTCTGTCCTCGTTTTGAAGCGCGCATACCCCAAAAGATCGAAAGAACACCGAACCCTGCGCGCACACCGTTCATATTCCCAGCTGGCCAAGGCAAGCCCCTATTGGTTTTCTGTGGGAAATGCACGTGCTCGCTATTCACACACTGCTGCTGCTGCTGCTCTCTGCGCTTATAATACCGTTCTGCTACAAACACCGCTTGTCGGTGCAACCGTGTCCCGGGAACCAACGCGCTTTGCACGATCATTTTCGACTTGTGCGACAACACACAGATGGGAAATATATCTCGGCGTCGCCGCGAATCTTTTCTGCAAACGGAAATATCACCGCTCAAGTGCAAAATCAAATACATTTTGATCTTTTCCCGTGAAAAAGCCTAACTATTACGGTTGTACTTTCCATTGCTACTCTGTTCGACATACAGAGTGTATGTCTTTTTCACTAGTGCGGATTGTTTCGAGTTTAATTATGCAACTTGCACTAGATATATTTTCAATTAATATTACACGTTTCATTGCTTCTTCAATTTATTATTCCTTCGTGATAATTGAAATAATTATTTCAATTCTGTAAAACTACGAACAATCGATGTTTATGAGAAGGATGGCAGACGTACGTTCTAAATAAAATGTCTATGTGGCTTTCGTGTTGCGCTACAAAGGCAAGGAGGCACACACAAGCTGTCTAGTAGATCGTGCTATTGTAAAGGAATTCAACTTGGAACAGACGACGATACTCGAGGGAAAACTACTTAGAGATGTAAAAGAAGTCACGGAACAAGGGTATATGATGACCATTGTTCTGCATAATGTTCGAAAACTCGGGGAACCACCACGTGAAAGAGTGCACCGTGTGTATCGTAGCGTATCCTTCGCGATATCGCGTTACCACGTGCACGTCCCACATTCTTGCGCATGCTCGTGGAAATTCTATAAAACGGCTGGCAATTTCTGCGCAAAAGCGCGAACATCCCCTGCCCTTTAATTTCATCGGCTAAAGAGTTTCAATATTTTCAATTCCGTACGAATTTAAACGGATAGATTACTTTCGCGGGTTCGTTCGTGCGCATAGGTGGCGCTATCTGCGCGGCTTTCTTACGAATTAATGTTACGAATAATGTAATATGTATACTGTGAAAATTGTACGCGTGAATTTTTAATTATTATTATTATGCATTATCATTTTTAACAGTTATTGGCAAATCTTTAGTTAACTTAGTTTTATTGCTTAGGAAAGGATATAACAATTATACAATTTTACTTCTGTAGAAAGAATAAAAGATCTCTTTATACATTTGGTTAAAAAGAAAAAACTCTACGTTTACGATAGTGCAGAGTTACGTTTATTCATTGACAACCTTGAATTGAACTTCAGATAGACTCATTTATAGAGCGAGCAATCGGTCGATTTGATAAGATACCAATTTATGGACATTTGCTTTTCATTCCGAGTTAGAAGATAACGATTTTACCTTTTAGCATGCAGAACGATTCAGAATTATTATTTGAAAATTGTACAAGTCACATCTATTCTGGCCGCTTATCTTTTACATCGACATGATAAAACAATTTTACTATCTGCCTGTTTGTCGTAAAAACGATTTATAAATATCATTTAGAAGTTCAAATACATCTTACAAATATTAATAAATAATATAATTATAAATATTACATATAATATTATATGATTATAAATAAATATATCTTGCAAATATTTCACAGCTGAAAAGCATTTGTATTCTCAGATATAAATTTAATNTTAAAAAAATTTTTTTTTTTTTTTGTTTTTTTTTTTTTTTTTTTTTTTTAATATCCTTTTTTCCCTCGTACTCTTTGCTTTTACAAATTTTAGAAAATACTTTTTCCTATTTTTCACCGCAGCTTTCGTAAGTTCAGAAGTTAATATATTTTAGAACAAAAAAAAGTATGTGTTTGTCACACTCTCTATTGAGTACACTTCAAGATGATGATATCGATTAAAACGTGACGATAGTGATGAAAAACCCAAACGAATTCTTTATCAGTTATATCGTTGAAAAGGTGGGGAGGATTCCTCGGTATTGCAACTCGTCGAATGATTATACTTTGTTGACACGTTAACGATTTTTGAACGTGTTGTTCGTAACGTCGAAAAAACACGCTTGCTTTATCTTTGTGTCAACTAAGGTGTGGAGGAAATACATTATTAATACATATTGAGTTGGATTCATTAAATTTTTCCTTCTCCACGCATCGAGATTTATCAAAATCTTACGAAAGATGAAAAATAATGAGAAATTTATTAAATAAATATTTTTTAATTTTTTATCGCTAAAAATATTCCTATTCGTTCTAACGAGCGAGATTCGTTTTCAAAGTGAAAAGGAAATTTATTGCGCCTATTTCAATAAACGCCATTAATTAAATTTTAACCTTCTGAGGACAATTACATCTTTATAAGTTACATCACGCGTGCTTCCGAATATCTCGAAATATGACGGAAGTAATTTATCAGTGATTCAGCGGTGGCGTAATATCCGCCGCCTCAAATATTCGTCTTTTATTCTTCTACGTACATATAATTTCAACTGAAACGAAACATTATTCTGAATTAAAAGAATACACATGTGTGTATGTACATCAACGTAATGTGCGGTTTAACTGTCCCTGACATAAAAAAAAAAAGTGGTGATACTCTGGAGTACATCTTTATAAATTGAATCCATCAAAAATCGTCTCCCCTTCGACTACACATCGAATTACTCGATTAGACGATTTTCAAATTGATTATATTAACCCTTCGTGGTTGAAGGTCGGAACGTTCCTTTAATCCTATTCATTGTGGAACTGGAACTTGAATCTATCAAACAGTTGTATCATTAACTGAAAAATTAATCTATCTTTTTATTGCAAAATGCTATTAAAAGAATTTTTAATCTGCATGTAACAACTAACCATGTATTCCTTGCCTCGAAATTGAAGTTGAATGAAAACCATGGACTAAATTCTTCCTATAGGTTATCTGTTCTACAATACCATCCTTATTTTCCTAGAAATTGCTTCATAGTTCCTTAATTTAAATGTACAGGCATCATCGGAATATTCGATGTGTACTTTGCATGTATAACATTCATCATGTGCCATCAAATTTCTTTACTCGAAGTATTTACGTATAAATTGAAATGTAACAATAATATAACACACACACACACACACACACACACACACACAAAATCGT
Organism: Lepidotrigona ventralis hoosana; assembly: GCA_002806875.1. Lineage (NCBI taxonomy): Eukaryota > Metazoa > Arthropoda > Insecta > Hymenoptera > Apidae > Lepidotrigona > Lepidotrigona ventralis. Next base: position 26,358 of record NIPQ01089491.1, on the reverse strand, counting down.
ATTCCGAATTGATCTTCTTATTTGCCATTCCATTTCGATATAAAGGAGACGAAAGTGAAAAGTCGAAATTCTCCAGCGTACGGAAATTCAAATGAAATTCCCCAAAAGTGTTGCCAACCTTCTCGTATGTACTGCGCGCGACTCTCCATTTATGGTATTACGTACGCGTGTTTCCCCCGCGCGATGCTTTCAATGTCGAAATCGGCCTTTGTATCGGCGAATTGTTACACGCCTTACGTCACGCCACTTTTTTGACGTGCAATAAATCCTCTCGCAGAGGATGCATTTCTGCGGATAGAGGTTCGAGAGCACGCTGCGCGCACGCGACCACGCGCAGGAAGACCCCTGGGTTTTCTGTCAGGATTCGGAGAAAGTTGTTTCGGGGCGTTGATTGGCGGATGACGAAATCACGGAAGCCGCCAGCCAATCGTTGCTCTGGAAACTTTCCCAGAACACTTAACCCCTTTGACCGTTACATAAATATCACCCGATCCGGTGCAGCGTGTTACAGCAATGTATCCTATACGATGAGATAAAGGGAACGTCGGGCGACAACAATTCGTTGCCAGTTCTCTCTCCCACGTACGAACACAAACGAACGATGCTCGTACCATGTTTGTAGAAATAACAAAAGGATAGTAAGTTTCGCGTGAAAGCAAAGCTTAAGATTGTATTGAGTAGATCGATCATCTAAATGGTGTCAATGTATAACTATTTATAATTTAATGATTACGTTCTTCCCTGTTTGTAAGGCGCAGAAAAGGCAGAGAAAGTCACAAAAATGGATTTATAATAGAAGTTTCCCAACATTATCGATATATTGGATGATTGCACAAATGTTATGTAAATTTGTTATAAAAATATTTCTTATAATCGACGGACAATAGAAATAATGCACTCGTGCCTTTTCGTTTAAAGCGAACGAAAGCAAGGGCTCGAAAGAGGAAGCAATTTATTAGGAATTAGAAAGGCGCGTTGGAAATCACCTTATTACAGGAGAAATCGAGACAATTGTTTCGAACTGTAATATATGTATGTATGAAGTTAAAAGAGACATACTTTCTTCAGAGCTGTTTATACTCTATACATATATACATATATACATGCATACATACATATACATGTATATATAGAAGTTTGGAAACAAGGAAGTAGAGAGAATATAACACGCGTCTATAAGTTAACTCGAAGTACCAAAATAACATCAGTCGTTTCACCGTCGACTGAGGCAAAACGAACGGACGCAATTCTCGTGGAAAACTTTGATATAGTTTATACACCGATGCCGAGCAACTTGATGTATGTCAGGGTTAAACTGGAAGGCATTGATGATGAAAGATCGCCTAGGAAATATTTTTCACAATGCTCGAGAAGATCTCAGTCATGCCTTATAAAGCCATATGGGTCGTAATAATTTCCTTTGTCAATGCATTAAATCAACATACTCTCCCATGAAATAAGAAATGAGCAAGGAATGAGATTTCTGTTCCTAGTGCCTAATTAAATTAAGTAAAATACTATCTTTCGCAGTTAATTGTTGAAAAGGTATTACTTCCTTCTTTAAATGTTATTTATTGCCAAACAAAGCAATCAAAGTTAAGACAAATGTATTTAAAGCTACGATGGCATCATTTGATACGATCTTACGTGCACGACACGTACACTCCATTTTCAGCGAGACGCTCGTTAATTTCAAATAATCACGCATATGTTCGCACGTGCGCGGAAACAGTCGTTGAAATATATATATATATATATATATATATATATATATATATATATATATATCACTCAAACTACTGATATTCCCACCTGCTCTTTGTATTATTCTGGATCACAAAAGTCTTCCTAAACTTTCTAAACTTTTCTTTCTTCTAAATAAATACACCCTCGTGACGTACAAGGAAAGTGATTTATACGACACGTTTAAATAAAGACACCATCGCCAACTTAAACATGACGAACAATGAAAAATATTGAAATCCAATGGATATTTTCAGTCTAATTATTAACTTTATCTCCTGATACCTCTGGTATTTAAATTTGACAAATAACCCTAACTTTACGATAGTATTATACAAATGTTCCCTACTTGCTAACCTTCTTTTACACACTATACAGTTGCATATGAAAAATAATTGCGCAAAAAATTTTATCTATTTTTTTAAGTTAAAACTAACTAAGTGGCAACTTGCATATTTTATTTCATAGCTTTTATTTCACATATTCCCGCGTGTATTATTTCGTAAATCAAGCGCATGCGCACGAGTCGTCGATTAATGCGCAAGTCGCCAATGATAAATAATAGTTAGAAAAAAAAAAAAAAAATAAACGAACAAGTGAAGTTGTGACAGCTGATAGCAGCGTGTCTTCCTGGATAAGGTGAGTCGCGACCTTGCCCCGCGCAATCGCTTCCGGGCAATTAACACCCCCCGTTGCAGTTATTTTAAAATGATCCTTCTTGTCCGATACGGACTTTTCGTCACTTTACTGATATAATTATCTGCCCCTTTTAACGAGTTTAACACGCTTCTAAACGTAATCATGAAACAAATTATTGTCATGGTGACGATTAATTTTTCCAAAGGAAATTCGATATACATGTTTTTACGGTTATCATCAGAACACGAAGAAACGGGCAGTGAATAATATTCCTCGCAGCGACTGCGATCTTTTACACATGCATGTACTGACTTGCGGGAACAAACGATCAACGTATACGATGCGAAACGACAACTGATTAGTTTACTGTCTTCGTGGATAAGGTGGAACGCGACCTTGCTGACTCGCTGTGCGCGATTAATTCTTACTAATTAACATATCTTTTACTTGCGTTTGAACTATCTGTGTCTCGCCACTTTTGTATTAATATTTATTAAAATCTTTTAATTTTTATCCTACAAACTTGCTTTTGCTTGTTTATATCGTTTTAATTAAAAAAAGATTCAATAGCAATATAATTAGAATATCAATGCAAAAATGTGTTACTAAGAATTAATATTACGGCTGCTTCTTCGAAAATATAATTACAATATTCATCATCAAATGTTTATTTGGAATTAATGTTCTTAATGTTTGTTACGACTAAGCAGCAATATAATCGACGAATGATAATTTTCTTTCGTTGACATGACCAAAGCGCGCGCGTCAACGTATTCTCTATATATAGCTGAGAATATCGACGTTCTTGCTTACCGTTTGACATAAGTATACGGAACAAAATTAGGCGATTGGCGCTTTCGACGTAGTGTGCACGCATGCGCACTCGATCACGTCACTGCACGCAACGTAAATACAGCCGATAACTAAAAAAAGGAAACCGAATATATACCGGCGGCTCGATATAATTGGTCTTCAATCTTTATTACCTTAATTTTCTAAATAAACTTTCTCCGCCCTATTATTAAAAAATGGCTATAGACTACAGAGGCCATGTATCACTCAGCGTATATATATTACTAATAAAATCAAACACACCAAGAGAGAAAATAATCTCTTCAAAAATAATGAAACTAAACTTCAAAAAGGACCGCCATAAATGAAAGGGAACGTTATCCTTCGTTTGTTTGAAATGCCTGTATCGGCTTTCATAGCAACGCGTAATCAGCCGGATAAAAGCGGGGCCTGCGACAGCGATAACGGATTCTGAGAAGGTCTTATGTCGACCATGATCAGAACATGGCGTTGTTCGCGCTGCTTTTCGATTTATGCGCGTCAAAAGCCATCACACGTCCCGAGAGCTCATTATGCAACGAACAATTATGAAAATTTAATTACGCTTCACCTTGAACACGTGTGCGGGGACATAAGGTTTGAAGGCTGCTCCATTGTCGTCAGACCACGAGTAAGCTTCACGAACGGTCGCTTTACGCCGGCAAAACAAACGTTTCATAATACGAGCGGATTCCGTCGCGTGTAAGTGTAAACCAATCGTTTGTGCAAACGGTACGTACGCGCGACCATGTTTGAAGGATATGATCGTTTATTTCTTCATGAAAGTTTTCTTTTTTTTTTTTTTTTTTTAGAGACAAAACACGAACCAAAAGAAAAAATAAAAATTAATNCGCGATGATTTTCGATGTTCATTTTACACTTCTTGTTGATGGCTTACGGACTGATCATTGAGAGAATGAAGTACGAAAAAGTGATGATTCTCATGGAGCACGCTATCGAAGGAATGAAAATGACGATATGTCCACAATTTTCTACGTGCCAACGCGTCAAGGTGAATTTATAATGTGCTGCTCCTCTGACATAATTCCTCGTCAGTTCCGAGGCGTCTGTCAGTCGTCCTTGACAAATAAGTACCCTCGCTCCACAAGAAGAGTGCGCAATCAAAGATGACGATATATTCTTGACTCGCTGATATTTGCCAATTTGGTAAATAGCAGCGACCCCCTTTACACTCGAAACAGCTGTAATCTGCTATAACGCTCGATACGACGGCAACGCCTTCACGCGGGAATCGCGAGAAATTTTCTTACACATGAAATTTTCATAGCCCATGCACGTATATTTAGAAACTACCGGCAACTCTTTGTTTCAAACTTTCTTCCATGTCATCCGAACATGATTATATCATGTAGAAAAAATTCGATACGATAATGGAAAAGAAAGAACAAAGATATTGAGATAGAAGAAAGAAAGAAAAAAAAAAAAAAAAAAAAAAAAAAAAAACAANCTCGCTGATTGAAGAATCCGTAGGCTCACGCGCGAGGTATGAATCGTCAAAGTCGACCTCATTTATTTGTGGATAAGGGCAAAGTGTATACAGCATAGAACGTGGCTCTCCCTACTGCATCCCCACCAATCATCCATCGGGTGATTCCCCCCGCGGTAATACGTCCCTGGGAAGCACGGTATGCGCCATCGAGTGTACGCTTATTTTAACAAACCTATTTCTGATATTGTGCCACCGCAACGGGGGCCTGTATCGAGATTAGAAGGCTTTCAACGAAACCGACTTCTTGCGCTCGTGCCGTGGAGACTCAATAATGTAAGAGAAGGAAAGAGAACAACAACGAACAACCGCGCCTCTGCATATGGACAGAGATCGCGTGTGTTCGATGCACGTACGCGTATACTCGTGCACGGAGAGCACATTCGATAAGTAACCCTCCCCCCCCACCCCCTTCTCCTTCTCGCGGCTATATGCGCGCTCGTAACAGTGGTTCTGTCTCTATGGCGTTAGGTGAAAGCTCAACGTTCGTAGATGTAGCGCTTGGACACTAGGTTGAAGGTGTACGCGAAGCAATGCGAGGTATCGATGCAATGCGTTCAACTCTGTATATACATGTGTGTAGTAGCTCGTGAAATCGAATAAAAGAAGTTAGGGATATACACTAGTAGTAGCAGTAGATGATACGAAATTTAACACACTTGAACTTAACTGATTACTATGTAAATGCTGTAACAGATAAAAATGATGTGTAAACACTTTTCACAGCTACTGTAGACAGATGACAATACGACTCGGTGGTGATAGTAATATGCATATGTCAACGTGACGACGTGGTGATAATATGTCAATCTAAGGCCATCATTTTCAGGATCATTAGCGTCAAATGTTAATACGAAACTAGAAACTAACAGATAGGAGAGGAAAAGAAAAATTGAATTGTTATTTGAAAACAACATTGTAAAGCGAACTAATAAAAGCTGGCAGTAAAGCGGGGCGCCACAAGGCTGCAGCCACGAAGCAACGGCACATAAATGTCAAGGGATCCTGACATAGTTTTTAGATTCGTTAAAGTGACTGGTTATCGGGCGGAGAGCTGTTGTTATATATACCTTTGTCGATTGCATTTGCTAGCGAGCGGCATTCTCTCCGCGATATACGTGAGAACATGGTTTCGGCAAACTATCGTTGATAGTACAGTGACTTGGCATATGACTGTTGGCGATAAATGATTAGATAGCCCGGGCATAGCGGAGCTTATTGCGCGTTTAATATTGCCAAGATTATCTCAGTGTACGCCAGAAACCGCGTCTACTGTACAAGGTACTATAGGTACGTAACAATTAACGCGAGAAAAACAGGCATACTTGCCCATTCAATTGTAAAAATCTCATTCAACTATAAAAATTCTATTAAATTACGAAAGATTTGTTTTTGATACGATTTTCCTACTTCCTCGTTTTTATTCATTTTGTATTTTTATATTTTTACTTCGCTTTCCTTAACTGATAACGATGCCAGTGACAATGTCATACTTATTATTGTCTGCAAGCGAGATAGCGAGCAATCGAGACTGAGCCGTGTTCGTTTACGCGATTTTACATCGTTCACCTTTTCACAAATCATGCGATCAACTGATAATGCATACTTTCATTTTTCCTCATGTTGTCTCGTACGCGATGATATATTTTGTGATTCGATGCACATCGATATAAAAATTTAAGCTTTTTTTCGATAATGAATTATCAAGATCTTAGTCTGGATTATTATTCTTATTCTTTCCCGTGGTCGTAAATTCTCTCAACAATTCGATATTTGCCAATAAAAACGATCGAGAATACGTAAACATGTAAGCGAAGAGAAAACTCGGTGTAACGAATTTGTGTAAACATTCGAAAGTATCTTCTATTTCCACGTAAATGTAATGTATAATGAATCCCATTCTCACAGGAATGTATAGTCTTCCTCGTTATAAAATATTCAAATACGTTCTCACTAACAGTTTGCAAATTGATTCGGTAGCGCATCATTTCACAATGTATATAGTTGCTACACATTAAGGTGTTAATACGCCGAGTATAATGCGTTACAATATACTCTATACTAGATAATCAAAGATTATAGTGGACGTGACTTTCTGCCTCTTTTCTTGTGTCTCCGTCTATGCGAGATCTTTCTATCTCTCTCTCCTTCTTTCGACATTTTCTTACTCTGTCCCTCACGGTTAACCGGGATCGGCTCGAGAAACGAGCAAGACTGAGTGACACATCTTTAGAACAATCACCCGTTGTGAAAGCGCCTTACCGGTTAGAATATCTACTACTGCAATGTAATAACAAGTGGCGACCATTCCATTGACGATCTTTTATTTTAAATTCAATTTTACGAATTTTTTCGTATATTATGCATCAACGTTTCTTTATCTTCAATGAAGGAAAATTAGTTAACAAAGTAAAGTCAACAACTCGAACAATTTTTTTTCGCAAACACAATTAATTTGTTTAATCGTCGTTACAAAACAACATAGTTTCACAATTTCCGTTGAACGAGAATTGACCGATTGAACTTTTCATTGAATAGTTCTGTCGAAATCTCTTTTATTTATAATTTCATATTTCATTTGTCATATCACTGCAACAATTTGTGGTTCCTCCTGAGAATCGATGACCACTTGTAATTATAATTACATCATGCACCTGTGCAATAATGAAACGATGCACTCTCACACTTACCTAAAGGCTGATACAGAAGCGCATTATCCTCGGTCGATACACCACCTTGTTCACGATATAATCCAATCCTTTCTTGCGGCAAACGGTATATTACAAGAAATAAAAACACTAGATCACATCAACAAGCACACTTCCCTGCGTCCACGAAAATTGTCTACGTTTATCGTCATCGTCCGTCACGACGACGAGCACGGTCACCACGCTGCTCGACACAGCAACGTTTCCGTCTATTCATCACCTCGTCATAACTACGACAAAACAAGCGAGAACACGATCCGCAACACAGGCTGAACGTGCGGAACTCGACCAGAGTGTTGTTGCACACGCGTGCGACTCGGATGCGCCGTGAGAGAGGGTAAAACTCCTCTGCTCGTGGCCGATACCGGTATTGTGTCCTTGCGGCACCAACGACAACACAACTTAGTCTTTCCAAGTTGTTCTTGACCACCACACGTTTGATCGCGATCGTCTAATGTGTATCAAACTATCCACAATATACAAAAACTGTGTGTACTTTCATTCTTTGTTTCTTATTCTTCTTCTGTTGTTAGAAAGTTTCTCTGCTCTTCACGTTCTCGTTTTCTCTCATACACTATTTTATAAAATTTTATTCATATATCCACGGATTATGCGACATGCACGCGGTTCACAGTCTGTCACGGATGTAACGACGACGAATTGTTAACAAAATTGACGGAGGACATTGATAACGGCGCGATGATAACGACGACGGCGACAGGAGCAGCAGCAGCAGCAGCAGCAGCAGCAGCAGCAGACGCTTCTAAGACAATGATGATAAAAACATTCGAGAGATGGTCGCGTGGATGATCATCGACGACCGATACTACCCGTGAACGAAGGAGAGCGTCCTCTCGGTATTCGCGGACGGCTAACTCTGACTGCTCGGCTGACTGACTACTCCGCGCCGGGTAGCATTGGCCCCGCTAAACGGTTGAAAGTAATACTGTCTAGTGAGAGGCTGTTGGGGCCAACATCGGTCTTGCTTGCTCCCTCCTTGTCCGTCTCTCTCGCTCCTTTCATACAGTCTGTCTCTCCTCCGCTTCACGCGCGCTCTCTGTCGGCACTGCGCGCTGTGTGTATACACACTCTCTGTATATCCACGGTGTGTGTCCCTGTCCGTCGATTCGCGTACGATCTTGTATCACACACACACACACGCACACGCACACACAACCACACATACACACATGTGACACATACACGGGTGCGCGCGCGAACGTACCTTTGTGCACTGATGTTGATGTGGAGAGTAGCAGCACCAGCAAGCACAGGATCACGCGATGGTGGTGGTACTGTGTGTGGATAGTGTCGAAGGAACGACTACGATGAAGGTAGTAACGGTAGTGTGGTAGAGCGTTGGATGACGCGGTGGGAGTAGTTACACACGCGCACGTACACAGGCGCAGGCGCACATGAACACCATCTAGCAGAAGCGTGGACACTCGCACCCAACGCACAGACGCACGAACACTGCGGCCTGCGGCACACGCGTGTGCCACTTCATAGAGAGACGCAGGCAGTCGAATGGATAGATGGTGGGGATACGGTCGACTACGAACGACAAGCGTAGAGAAGCAACGGTACAGGGGAAAGGGGAGAGGATGCGGTTCAATCGGGTGGGGGAAGAGAAGGAAAGAAGGAGGCAGATGGATAGAGACCGAGAAGGACGCATAGGGGTTGGGTGGGGTGAGAAACGACGGAGAGTGAACAGTGGCGAGGGGTCGCTCCTCCGACCGAGGGGTTGTCGTGCCGGTGGGGAGGTTTGACCTGAGCTAGTTCCCCTCCATTCAATCCACGGCCACAATATCGGTTATAGCGAGCCACTGTTGCCAGATTGTGCGCCTCGACGGCGGCGGTGGCGGCGTGTGGGTGGAGCCACGCGATAGAGGGAAAAGGTCCCCCTGTAACATCACCACCGTCCTCTTCTCTCGTCCTCGTACATACTGCTCGATCCGAGAAACGAGTACGTCTGTCCGTTTCTCCTTCTCTCTTCCTCTTGTCTCCGCTCTCTTTTCGCTCCTCTCTCTTTCTTTCTTTCTTCCTTCCTTCCTATAGAGCATCTCTTTCTACACTAGCGTCCTCCGTTTTCCGTTCTCGGCTGCTCCCGCGCTGTTGTTGTCGCTACCGGGACGCACGCAGACCCCTTCGAAACCGAGGTGCATGTGGCATTTCTACTTGCGCCGCCCGGAACTTATGTACCAACGGGTATGCGTGCCTCTGTCGATAGTGGTATATCGTGTGTACATACTACTCCACGATGTATAGCCGATCGCCTCGAATGGGATGTTTAACGCGATCTTGTTACAAACAGGATCGATTAGCCGAGCAAATTGAAATTACGTAGACAATTTGTGGGGAATCTTGTAAATTGTCTTGTACTTGTTTTAATAAAAATTAAAGCCGTAAATACCTGGCATCGATGACATCGATCAATTTTGTTGTTCTCTTACGCATAATGTCGATTCCCGTCCTGTGATCATTCTTTAACTTGTAGAAACTGTTGACTTTGTTTGAAAAATAAATTTCAATGAAAGATAAGATGAATTCATAGTTTTCACATTTTTCAGAAGCACGTGCCTTCCGTTAAAACGACGTATCCTTCGAATAATTCGAACACACGTAGCTGATCGGGAATATTGAAACGGAATTTCGTGTTAAGTTATACGAGCGCGTGTACGCATCGGCATATAAATATATATACGTGTACGTATATACAGAATGATGGGTCGGTTCCACGCGTATTTCTGTATTTGTGTGCCGATGAATACGAGGTTGCTCTTCGAGTCCTCGTTACGAGTCACGGATGTTTAGATTGATACGTGTGTGTATATGTTTCAGACAATCACGGTCATCTCGAACGTCTTTCCAGCAGCAGCCTCGAAAGATCGGTCGCAGCGTTGCCTTGTTGCAAGCTACATATCGATGTACCTACGTGTACATATGTACGCATACACATATGTGAAATAGAATAAAACGCAATAAATCGAATACAACTGTATTCATTTGTAACGTTGTCACTCAACGTTTTTCACAAAAAATAATCATTTATACAGGCATAAATTTTATTTGACACTCATGTTTTGAATAATTCTCTCAATTATTTTCTTTCTTTTAAAAGATTAAGAATTTTTGTTTGCTTAACGGTGCTAATCAAGCGAATTAACAGAAATTGATTTCGACTGTGCGTGTATAGCCTTAAATAGCTTCCTCTTTGTTTTGTGGGTTCGCTGCGCGACCAATCCATTGTGCCCACAGTTTAAGCCGACATTATATTTGAGATTGTAGAAGTTTCGGACGGTTGCTTGGATATCAATCGGGCAGCTCCATTATGCATCACGAAGCTCACCCCAGCCGGCTCGAGAATAAACGTCGAGGAGGGTGTTAGCTCGAGCTCACAGCATAGGGGAAAGTTTAAGTATTTTAAGGCAGTGAACGTATTATGCGAACTTTGAATTCACGCGGTCTTAATAAATCGGCTGTAAAATATTACGAGCCAATCAATTCGATAAATTAATCGAATCTCGTCTTAATTAATACTTCATCCTTGGAGTTTCACAATGTTAATTTCAAGGGGTCGCTTTTGTAAAAATTGCCAAACACAAAGAATCAAAATCAAAAGGCAAAACACTATACGAAATAGTTTTACATGTAGTGTACAATATTTAAAAATTACCATTAATTTTTAAAATACCATTTTTTCTTTAATCGTATCTGTAATATTCAACTAATTTGGAATGGACAAATTATATGTAAAAATGTAACGTGTCGGTGTTTAAATTGTGAAACATGACATGAAACGACACGAGAGGGCAACATATATTATAATCGTGCGTAAAAATTGCTAGTACGTTGTGCAGTGTGGTGGCAAACAGGGAACTACAGTACTTTGGCGTGCATCGAGAGCGAAAGGGCCCTCATCCTTACACCACTCCACCATCCCACGCCTAAATCCGTGCCTGGGAGTCGTTACCTTCTCTCTCTCTCTCTCTCTCTCTCTCTCTCTCTCTCTCTCGGCTGTTCGTACGATCGTTCTCCTCTTCTCCCTTCTGTCAATCGCCCTTTCTTTTTCCTCTCCTCGATGGTCTCTCTCTGTCGCACTTGAAAACGCACGCGCGGCCCTCACGACCGCACCGAGTTATCCAGTGGCGTCACCACAACGTATTAAACAATAGCGTTTACGCGAGCCGTTTAATTAAAATAGTGCACGCGCGCTCGTCAATGAAACCCGAGAGAGAATCCAGGTAACTTACGAAATTCCGTTACAATGATTAAGGCGATTAAGGCATTGTAAAAACCGTTTCGTTGGAAATGCGGACGTAGAATCATTAATTTTTTTTTCATTTAATCATTTACATTGACACAGAGACATTTATCTTCTTTAAATATATCACTCGTAGCTGTTACTTGAGAGGCAAAATACAGGGAGAATTTCGAGTGTTTGAAATACCTTGGGAAACGAGAGGAATCAAGGAAATTCATTCAAAATAGGTTACGTTTTTTCCCAGTGAGAATGGGGAAACTGGAACGTACTGTTACGTACTATTCATAAACAAGCTGGAATATTAAGAAATATTCTATGTTTCGAGCTAGTCGAGTGAAATCTGCTTAATAGGGTGGCTAAAAGTTTGACCGATGTTTGACGGTTGGTTGAAGCATGGTTTACCTGACAGAATACTGTCCCTTTTCTCGAGAAATTTCCCGACCGAAAGGCAATGAAGGTCTTAGTCAATATCTGATGAAAACTAAGGATAGGGTATAACGGTATGTGCCTCTTTTCTACCTGTCTCTTAAGTACACGGACTGTGTACCGAGCGAGGCAAATATTCTTCCGTCTATTTTTGAAAAATGCCAGGATTTTCCAAAGCAACTTGACTCTTGTTTAAAACACGTACTGCTATCCTTTCCACGAAAGGAAATTTAACTATAAGGAAGTAAGTATGGGGAAACAATGATCGTCGATACTGATCGTGAAATCGGTGACACTTCAATGATCAGAGACCTATGAAATTCTCGGTGTATGTTTGTTGTTCTGTGAGAAATAAACGCTATTGTAAGAATGCTTCCTTCTCATTCTCTCGTTTCAGACGATGCACGTATCGTGTCTTTACGATTAACGATCAAAGACACGAGTGAGCGATGATTTGCCGATCGCGCATCCGTGCGCGGCAGATTATCGTCATTTGACATTGCTGCGAACAGTGTGAACGTTCACCGTTTCGCTTAAAGTATTTGCTCGATCTTAAATCCATCGCTGCGCAGCCGTTCGTCTGCCCGAGCGCATGTTGCGCGCCAAATTGAACTGTTAACAAGCCGATTATTATTCACGGCGGTTTACTTTGCAATCGATGGGATTATTATTATCTTCGTCGATTTTCATGTTACGCTTTAGAATTACATTTTACATATCAGAGTAAACCTTTGTAGGATGTAACTGAGAATCCTTCCTCGTTTTACTGTTTAAGACTTCTATTTATTCGTCTATTTATTTGTAAATTTTTTGAAGATTTTTTTTTTAAGATTTTACTTTATTCTGACTTATAAATTTCTCACAGTGTAAATTTTCCTGGTTCAACGAAGGATCGTTCGAAAGGTTAAGAGCTATCTTCTGAAACTAAAGTAGGCGTTATAAATATACGTTATATAGAGACGATATTCTTTTTAATAAAAGTCGTGTAATTCAAGCGTGAATTATGCACTGTCCGATACAACCACGCTGTCACGTTTTAATAAGCTGTTTGTCTATTTGATAAAACAACGCTTTTAACCGATTGATTTAATTGACCGATCGAGTCGTACAAGTATTATATTCTATAAATATTTTCATGTATTTTTTCATTTTTTTCAAATGATTTCTCTTTGTAATATATTCTATGTTTTAACACCTAAATACAGTATTGATTAGAAATTACATTATTTCTATTCTGCTGTATACTTTAATCAATTTTATTTTTATAATAATTTTATTCAATATTATCTCGAATCGCAGAAAATTTTCGAAACTGGTTAAAGTTACATCTTGATTGCTTGCGATTGATAAGATATATCTCATTTTCTCACGAATGGAAAAGAAAAAAAAAGAAAAAAAAAAGAAATTTCTCGTTTCTCTAATTACGCATAGACGATCGGCGTCAACTTCTCACAGCTGTGCATCGTACGACTAAAACACATGCTATAATTTCATCGATTACGCGACGTCGGGGGAATCCGTAGTTGGCATAGTAAGCAATTGATCAAGTGAAACAGAATAAGAAAAACGTGACGTAGAAATATATAGGCGAACGATCGGTGAGAAAACTCCTTTTTCTCTGTGGGTCACTGTTGACTTGTAAGTTTGACCGAACGAGTTAAACCTTCTAATACGTTAATCGTTTCAGTCTACCGCGATTGCAGATAGAGTTTCATCACCAAGAGGTATTGCTTATAGCACGAGGCCTTAAATGGTCCTTCGCTACGAGCGATTTGATACTCGAGGCTATTTAGTCGTCGCAGCGTACGTTTTCTTCAGTTTTCCTGCATCCTTGCTAAGCGATCCTAAGTTTCACCCATAGTCCATTTTTAGTCTGTTCCCGCTTTTATAGCAATACCACTTTCAACATAATAATGTCGCTTCGAAACTCTGCCCGAAAAATTGATCAACTGGACGCTCGAGCAGGTCATCTAACCGTAATAAATTTAGTCTCTTTCAGCTTGGCTGCGGAAGTGTTTCACTTTGTTTGCTCAAACTTTTTGTTATAACAAATAATCGTTATGGGACGGTCATGGAAAGTTCTATTAAAACATGTTTGACAATGCTATAAATGATCTCGAAGCAAATTATAGAAAATATTAATGAATATTTGATTCAATTTTCTTACACATGATTTTATGCAAATTGTTGCGAAAGCCATTAATTAACTTTCTGCATACAAGTCGATGTTACGGACATGTGCACACGCGTACATATTGATTCGGATTTGCAACGTATGTTCGCTTCTGACTGAAAAAAAAAGGAAAAGATTGTAATTGATTGCTTGGTAACATTGTAATGACGTTAAGATAAAATACAACGGCACGGCAGATAAAGAAATGAAACGAAATTTAAAAAATTCAGACGTACATGTGACTTCTATCTATAGAGAGTTAATCTGATAAAAGGAATAAATCAAATTTTATTTCAGTAATACACAGAGAAGATCAGAAACACGAGTTGCATTAACTAATGCAATTTACAATGTACATCGGCGAAGATAAAGTTCCAGGAATTTAATATCGTACTATAATTTAAAATATAGGACTGTAATTTTTCCGCAATTTTCTATCACACAAGGAAGCAGGCTATCGCGATTTCTAATTTAAGAAAAGAATTTCCCAGACGGATTTTAATTCTCCAAAATCAGGATTTTTCGAGAAGTGCATGAATAAACGCCGCGAGCTCGCGTGTTAATTATGCAGTCAGAAATCCTCCTTTGTCATATCTAACCGAGAGAAAAGAAACGATCGGTTGCGTAAGTAGCGTCACATGTTCGACGCGTTATCGTCCGCGTGCAATGATCGTGTATACGCGAGGTAACGCCACGACACTTACTTGGAAACAATTAAAACGGCCTGTTTCGCTTGATCATGTGATTTACACTCACAGAAATTTTCTACTCGGCTCTTTTCTAATTTAACTCTTTCCATTGAACGACCGAATTCCCTTGTCAATCTCACATTTACGTGCAGGTACGTTCTATTCCTCTGCAACGGAACGATAGTTTTCATTTTCTAATTCCTTCTAACCCCCAATGAAAGCCTCGAGACGTATTGAAGACATTACCGATCAGCGGTGAAATAAATAATAATTACGATGGCGAGTAATCTTTTGTTCGAGTTCGTAGGAGATATTCAATTATCTTTGCCGTTCAATCGACTGTGTCAACTGGGTGCTGGTATTCTCTATGATAAACAACGTCGTTGACGATCGAATGACGTGATCGAAGGATCACAGCAAATTCGAAATAAAATTCAAATTTTACCGAATATTTAGATAGTAGAAGTTTGAGTAGGAAATGTCGAGCTTGCGTCAATGGTTCACTAGCGCTTCGATGATTTCGTTGTTAATCCGACTGTGTCGGAACAACGTTCGTAAAGATAACGTTAAATAAGCTTGCGGTGTGTCGGGAATATCGGTCAAGGTAACGAGGATATGACGCGCAATGAGGTTGCGCTCCACGAAATCGTGAACTTTTAGAAGAAACTTCGAGGAGGGGCTCTCGATAGGAACTAGGTAAATTTACATAAATCCAGACTACGTATACAAAGTTGCTTCTTCACTCGTTATTTCAAGATCAACAAATAGATTTAATTTAACAGTATACATAATACGTGGCTACGTACGTTACAAATAAATAATCGAGGGAAAAATTTTTAGTAGACATTAATTGTGAATGTGTGCGTATGATTAAAAATTAGTACAAATACGATCTTGCCAAATATCATACAATGTTTTCTTTTGCAAGATCGTCAATACTCAGATCGACAAATATTCCCCGATTGTCATAGAATGTGATATTCCGTGATATCGAAAATTCATTTACGCATCGCCGGCGAAATATCGATTAATACTTGGATCGTAACCATCGTTCCGCGTGACCTTTAATATCACGTAACCATAATCATAATCCCTTTTATCCCTCGAGCCAAATCGTTTCATCGAGCGTAATTTCCCGTTGCCACACACGTCGGCGGCTTGGAATCCTTGCTAATTATCAATCCGGTAACAATATTTTGACATGCAGAGCGGCGCGGTGCTCGCGTGGTTGCGCGCGCTCGCCCGGATAACGCACCGTGCGACAGAATGATTTACCGCGGCTGCGCACTAGAAGGCTTTCAACCTTCGAAGGACACTGTGGCGCACGCGCACCGACCACCGATTCATCGCGCCGCTGTACCTTAGGCGCGAACCACGTTTTCCCGCTCGCGGATGTGGCGGCGGAGAGTAGAGGAGGGGAGGGTAGGGGAGGAGGGGGAGGGGGTGTGTGGGGAGATCGTGTGCGTGTCGCTAAGCGACGTTCTTACGACGCGACGTGTCAAAGGTCAGTGTCGTACTCGTAAAAGCAAGCAGTTCTCGTTGATCGTCGAACCTGGCCATCGAGCTTTCGCATCGAGTGTCAGCTAAAGTGTCGCTAAATAAAATAAAATCGACACTTTTTTTTTTTTTTCCTTGGCCCTATAGGAAATATATTTTTTCGTAAGAAAGTGGATACAATCGCAAGTATGTATATAGGGTTCTTATACATAGCTTCAGAGATGTTACGGTAACTTACGTCTAAGAAAAGGGACTGCGATTGTCGCTGGCTAGAGATTTCAGCAATCGGACGTCGCGATTAGCCAACGCTTAATTAGCGTTCATTGAACGGAGAGAGGAAGGCAGGATCGCGGGGAACTCGCGCCAGAGTGGATTTGATTATCGCGTAATACGTTCGCGGAAAGTCACCAGATTAGATGCAAGAGTTGGGAATCGAGTCTCTTTCTTCGTCGTCGTTGCTGTTACAGATACGATATTCGATAATTGGACAGGTGTTTTGTATTTTTTTTTAATAAATCTTGCTCGGTAAAAGCAGACATCAATGGGATTTTCAATTCGACGTCTGAGATAATTCTACGGCTAAATGTGAGATGATGCATTGAAACGTCAAGAAGATATGAAAAAAATATACTTTTTTGAACGGGATAATTCTCTTAAGAATTAATTAGATTTTTGTTTTTAGATAATGTGACGATGCAAAACAACACGGATAAAGTATCGTTTAAATTAAACAATCTAATCTTTATTTCACCATTCATTCAGCATACGAGCATATTCATTTTTTATTCAATATTTCTATAAAAATTTCCGGCCAAATGTATAATATCTCGCGAACGCGAGAAAATGGCCAACGTATTACTTTGGATACTTCATACATTTCCGAGTATCACGCGAGTCTCTAAATTCACAAACATCCGCCGTTTGTTCATAAGTATTCTCTCGAAACTAGAAAACGCCAGCGGCAGCGCCACGACGAAACAATCACAAACATCGCTGCTGTGAGCAACGAAGCTTCCTGTGTCAGGAATTAGCAACGAAATCCCAGCGGCCAGCTAAATATTCGGTTCGATTGGTCTGAAAAATACAAAGTTAAATTGAAAAACTTCCCACGAAGGAGCGAGCGGTTGCGAGGGGGTGCAGCACTTAACCTTTGGCACGGGCGGCGAAGCTGCATCGAACTGCAGCGGCCGCGTACGCCCTCTTCCTAGCTGAATCGATATTCCCCAGTAATGCAGGTAATTTATTGCTTAACACTCTGATTACCATGTGAATAACGGGTGGTACGCGGATAACTGTGCCCGTGTTGGCGTGCTTGCGCGTCGCTGGCCACCGTGCATAAATTCATTGTGCGTGCGCCGCGAAACAAAGCAGTTCGATTTCCAAGCAGGGGCGTGATTTTTTTCCTCCAAGTGACGAAATTTTTCGCCTTTTTACCTTTGCGTAGTGTTCCCCCCTTTTTTTTCCCCCTTTTCGCCCGTCAACACGACGACGACGATCGACGGCCTGGATCCCGACGTCAGTCTCCTATCGGGCAAACCGGTATTTCGAAATCGCCAGATAAATATCGCCGTATCATCCGAAATTTTATCGCGCACCGATGCTCGATTCGTTGCCCGAGATCACCTTGTCGAATTCTTGTTACATATTTCGTGTAATCATTCGGTCTTGGATCAAGGAAGCGTGGACAAAGGACTGATGGAAATGGAATTTTCTAAATTTTCTAAAATGGAATTTTCGAATCTGCACTCGTGGTACTGAAGAATAGCTTTTCCTACTGTATTCTTGCTTCTTTAGTTACTAAACACATTGCGATACATCCTACATTGTACGGAAAGATTAGTTGTTCAGAATTTATGGAAACATTACGTATTTACATACATGATACGTATCTCCATAAAATCCAAGGTATTAATAAAAGTAAAAGAAAAACTGGAATTATTAAAGACGTACTTGTAGCTTGACGAAATTATTGTTGAATTTCATTTAGCACATTTAGTGATCGATTGTACGATTGTTTTCACTTATTGTCAAAAATATTGTCCTCTGTCACGTACGAACTTTGAAAACCAACAAAATGTCGGATGCAACTGGAGGGAAATCTTGTCGACTGCTGCGTCCCAGGCAACATTTTATTAATTTTTAAATACTTCGCAGCTAGGTTCCTTCGCGGTACAGAGTGTACAAGGCCATTCGATTCGTTGCTAATTTCAATATTTCATTTTATCGGTGGACTTTATCTCTCTGTGGCGGTATCGTGACGATATCACCATCGTTCGAGCGCGTTTGCACGTGGAGAAAGAGAAAGAAAGATTGTTTATTTTACGGCCGCGAATAATAAGCCCGGCTTGCTCATTTGCAAATTGTCATTGCATCAGGCGTTCCGTCAGTCGGCGGCAAGGTTGTTTCTGGGGAAGTCGTTGAGGGCGACAGACTTATACGGTAGGAAGTTATTCTTGACCTGTAATTTTAATAATGCGCGACGCCGAGCTTCGCAAACCCGTGCGCTTCTGCACGCCTTATATTCAATGGCCATCCTGTCCACCCGAGAATTGCCTACGCGTCCAGTTTAGTGACCTGTAGCATCGTAAACCTTTCCCTTGACGCTACTTCCACGCTTTCTGCTCGGTGATCCGTTGAAATTAAAACAAACGAGAAACTTTGTGGGAAAGATTATGTTGCGAGATTATGTAGCTAATTTTAATCAGACTTAATCAGAGGGACAATTTTTAATGAGATTCTCATCGATTGTTTAAGAAATTTCGTGGAAAAATTTCACGCAGCATGTTATTCGATGATTTAGAAAAAGTTTCTCGAGTATCGAAGAAATTTTGTTTCAACAAACACTTCCATTATAAGCGACAAATGTCGAACGATTTGCGGACGAGATGCGCAGAGTGAGTCACAGAATCCCGTACCCTCTCACAACAGGCTTTACTCCCCTCTGTCCTTGATGATAGTTCAGTGAAATAAATACTTTCAATTACATCGAATCGATATTTCTTATCGTATCCGCATTTTTTGTCACAAAAAAAAGAAAGACAAAAAAAAACGAAAAATATGAATCAAATATAAATTATCAATATTAACGCTAGAGTCGAGCAACTTGTTTTTAATTTGCTTATTTATGCACAATTATTTCGACAATTGATACATGCATCAATCGAAATTCATTTCCTCGAAATTCGCAGTAACGAAATCCGTATCCGTTTCCACTATTTTAACAGTTGGAAAAAAATTCAATCAAACTTTTCGGCCGGCCGAAACTTCTCGCTTACTCTATTAGCCCCCTCCTGAAAGAGCAGAGCGCGAGAATATAATAGAATCAGGGGTGGAAAATTAATTGCAGGTATCGCAGGAGGAAAAACGCGGGAGAACGGGGCCGCGAGGGGGTGGGCGCAAATGAAAAAGTTTTTCGGCCATCGTAACGAGATAATACAGGCAAATGATTTTGTGGATATTGCGCGGATCTACCTAAGTACACCCTGCAGATAAACACGAGTTTCACCCCGGTCTCGCTGGTGGAAATAGGGGGATGTTTAGCAGCAGCGGC
Source organism: Lepidotrigona ventralis hoosana (assembly GCA_002806875.1). Classification (NCBI taxonomy): domain Eukaryota; kingdom Metazoa; phylum Arthropoda; class Insecta; order Hymenoptera; family Apidae; genus Lepidotrigona; species Lepidotrigona ventralis. The sequence continues at coordinate 6,331 of NIPQ01089491.1, read as the reverse complement.
AAGGGATGATTCAAGCACCCGGCCACCGACTGCCACTCCCTAAGCTGTCCATTCAACCGGTACTGTTAGGGCCGTCTTTCAAAGTGGGCTTTGTTCCAGTTATTGGTATATATACTGCGCAGTAACCGACCAGAGGAGAGAAAGAGAGAGAGAGAGAGGGAGGGAGGGGTGTTCCATCTTCGCAAAATCTTCCCGAGACGAAAGAGGCCACCACCTTCCGCTCATCCTCGCCTGCCATCCATTCTAACGGGGTTGCAAGTCGCAAATACCATTTCTTCTTCCACCCTACGCCTTTCGCTAGGGTTTAATTAATCGGAGAGAACTTCTGATGCGCCCTCAGCGCTCCCGTTTCGCCTAAGTAACGTTTGACGTTTCGTTGAAGTTGATATTTCGCTCGAAGCCGATCGGTTCGAGCTGTCGAGCTCGTACAAATGTAAGAGTGAAGTGTATCGATTGTTGTGGGATTGGGAAGGTTTTGCAAGCAAGTTAAGTGTTTCAACTGCAACAAAAACGTATTTCAGTTAGGTACAATGGTTTGTAAAACCTCGCTTCTATCCCGAGCACGTTCAGCAACGTTGTTTCTCGCTCTATGTCACGTGGTTCCACGCTGACAGACAAATACTCTTAACACTGTGTATTATTTCTAAATGGTACATGGTTACAGGGCAGGTACATACAATTAGCTTTGTCCATTAGAGATCATAAGCCGTCCCTTAGTCTACGATTTTTCATCTTTCTGACGCTGTCAACGAGTCAAATACATCAATATCGGTGATGTGTTTCTTCGATTTTCTTCAATTTTTGAATAAAACATAAGAACGTAAAATATAATTTTTTTTTTTTTATCTACGATTTTTCATCTTTCTGACGCTGTCAACGAGTCAAATACATCAATATCGGTGATGTGTTTCTTCGATTTTCTTCAATTTTTGAATAAAACATAAGAACGTAAAATATAATTTTTTTTTTTTTTAATAAAGACCTGTTGTCCGTTCTTTCAAAGTATCGGTATTTGAGATGTTATCGATGTTCAAAGTGAAAGTGAGACGAATATAGCCGATCAGCGAAACAATCGGAATCACTCCGGAGTAGGTACGCAATTCCCCCGTTCGTGAGATTACATCGAGGTTTAGAATCGTTCGGCAATACGTCTTTANACACGTACGTGTTATCTTTCAGGCAATCTTCTATTCGGGATTTATAAGAAAACATTACAATCGATCTTAAGAAAACATTGAACGATATTTGAAAGATCTGTTTCGTTTCGAAACTCTTATTTCCGATGCCCTATTTTCCTATATTTACATCCGAGTGTAAACAGCATTTGATCATGATTTAAGTATTAATTACTAATTCCAAATAGTATTTGCTCTAAGTATTAAGTGTAATGATATTTTCAAATTTGTTTCATTACTATTTCTGAAAATATTTAATGTGAAATAATATTTGTTTTATGTATTAGATTAAATAATATTTCTAAACAGTGTTTGATTTAAGTATATTACAGAATATTTTTCTAAACAGTATTTGCTATTCTAAACAGTGTACGAGTACGTTTGAAATAAAATATTATTCGAACATTTATTTCATTTGACAGTGATATGCACAAGTATGTTGCAATTGTTTATTTCAAACAATACAAGTTGTTCAAGGTATATTAGAAATTACTATTTAAAATGATATTTCATGCTTCAAAGCTTGCATTGATTGATTTATGTATACTTCAAATATACATTTTAGAAGGAAATCAACTGAAAACTGGAAAGTATGGAGAAAATATAAATAAATATAAAAGAGTACCCTAGCATGTACAATTTTTATTATTTTTTTCAATTATAACCTGCGATGTGGGAAGATAAACGCGACGTTAAAACGCAACTATGTACAAAAATAAACAATTACGCAAAGATAATAATATTCGAATAACTGTTTTCAACTTCATCGTGAAAAATACACGTGTTCGTAGAATCACGTGAATTTCGAACAATATTTCAATTGATAGACAAACAAATGATCGTTTCAAACAAACGAGTGAAAAACAAACTACGGGAAAAAATAATCTTCAGAAATATATTTACATTTTATTTTACGTAGAATCACGTGAATTTCGAACAATATTTCAATTGATAGACAAACAAATGATCGTTTCAAACAAACGAGTGAAAAACAAACTACGGGAAAAAATAATCTTCAGAAATATATTTACATTTTATTTTCGAAACGCTATTTTATTCAACAGCGTGCTTGTAGAAATATTTCGATATTTTATTGTACTGTACATTGATTCAACATTCTTCCCCAACCTAAAATCTGTGAAGTTTCAAGCATCTAGTCTGCCGACGAAAGAAACGCTATTTTATTCAACAGCGTGCTTGTAGAAATATTTCGATATTTTATTGTACTGTACATTGATTCAACATTCTTCCCCAACCTAAAATCTGTGAAGTTTCAAGCATCTAGTCTGCCGACGAAGCGGCTCGAATTGCCACGTTGCTGAGGAAGTTCGCGACTTCGCGATCGCCTTCGAGATCGCGAGGTGCAGACGTATTATCAGACACAGTCGTCCACCCGGCCACGACGCGTGAAATTTTCAAACGTATCGCCGCAATAGGCTAGTAGTAATAGGCAGCAACATACGGTGGCGCTTCAAATTCTCTGTCAGTGCTCGATGCATGCCGAACTGATCTCGTTATTTCACTTAAGTTACATGCGTGTTTGCTTGTGACTTACGAAGTGAGGGACATCATGCTGTACCTGTCTAAATAACGTTTTCGGTAATGCTGCCACGCCACAGCTGTAACACAAAATAAATTATGTCCAGTGATGTGATATGTCCGTGCGTTCATGATAGAGTACTCGCCCCTTGTAAATGTATTATTTCGGTGAGTTACATTTAACGACTGTCTCGTCCCGCTGCCGCTGGATCGAGGGACCACTTTTTTTCTTTCTTTCTTTCTTCCTTCCTTCCTTTTCTTTTCTTCTTTACCCACTGTAAATTCGTCGTCAATTGTCACGTAAGCCGCAACACCGATCAGGAAGCATTTAATCGTGACAACTGTCGAGTCGTCGTATGTCGCACAACACGCCAGTTTCTCAACTGGAAATGGAGAAAACTTGACCGCAGGTCCGGACTCGATCGCGAACGTGCCATGAATCTGCCTGTTCCGCTGTTATTCCCCGAACGTCTGTTTATCTTTCATTTTACTGATCGCGGTGTTTGATAGGTTAGGAAGGTCGTCCTTGAGTCACATCTCATTTTGACGATGTTCAAGCCCACGTTATTGGGTGAAACTGTCGTAGTTCTTTTAAACTAATCAATTTCAAACAGAGGTTAAATGTTTGTGAAGCTTTTTTTTTTTATTCACGGTGTATCATGGTATGCTGTATTCATGTCCATAGTACGTTGTAGGAAATTTCATTAAAAAGAAATATATATTACTGAAATAGTAAAAAAAAAGATTGCTACGTCTTTGAGATATTTTCGAAGCAGATCAATTAATAATTTACTCGTGTGATTTTTGAACTCTGAACTCTGAACTCTGAACTTCAGGTGCCAGGTGCGTAGAAAGCAGCTGGCAAGATGGGCAAGTTGTTGTCAAAGATCTTTGGCAACAAGGAGATGCGAATTCTTATGCTAGGATTGGATGCTGCTGGAAAAACTAGTATCCTTGTGTACACGTACATACATGTGTTGTTTGTTTTCTTTCTTTCTTTTTTACACAACAAACTTTGCAAAAAGTAAATTATTCTTAGGAGTCTGTTAAGCTTCGCTTTAGTAACATTTCCTTAATTACATATCAGCAATACTATATAAACTTAAATTAGGACAGTCTGTAACAACTATACCAACTGTAGGATTCAATGTAGAAACAGTTACCTATAAAAATGTTAAGTTCAATGTTTGGGTAGGTAATGATGGTGGCTTGAAATCTTACAAACGTAACGTGGAAAGTATTTATGCTTATTAAGGGCAATGGTTTCATTGTAGGATGTTGGCGGACAAGATAAAATACGTCCGCTTTGGCGTCATTATTACACTGGTACACAAGGACTTATTTTTGTAGTAGATTGTGCCGACAGAGATCGAATAGACGAAGCGCGCCAGGAGCTTCATCGAATTATAAATGATAGAGAAATGCGAGATGCTATTATCTTAATTTTTGCAAATAAACAGGATCTTCCAGATGGTGCGTTATACAGTTTATACTATAAATCTTTAATGATTGTGTAGTTTTGTGTAAATAACTCACTTATTTACTTATTTTCTTTCAGCAATGAAACCACACGAAATACAAGAAAAATTGGGTTTAACTAGGATACGAGATAGGAATTGGTATGTTCAGCCATCATGTGCCACAACTGGAGATGGGCTTTATGAAGGCCTTACATGGTTGACCAGTAATCATAAATTATGAACAAATATTTATTTTTCATCGTCAGTTAACAACATACCAAGAATGTACGTTTGCTTTGTATTTTCATTTTTATTTATCATGTAGAGGCTCTGTAACAAAACTGATAATGATCATTACCATGAATTCTCCTCATAAAAGAGAAAGAAAGAGAGGGAGAGATAGAGAGAAAGAGTGAGAGAGTGGGAGAGAAAGAGGAAATAATTTCCAATGTATTGCAGCAAACGTAAAACAGCCATTAACATCAAATGGTGCGTTTCAGTAATAATAATATATAAATAGAAATTTATCAAAGTACCAAAAGATATAGACTTTGTTACTAACTGTTCACTGAAGTCCGTGAAAATAGTTAATACAACAATATTGACTAGATTATTACATTCAACATTTTACTATAATTTATATATACATATATATATATATACATATTCGTGTACGTATCACATTATGAGATGCTAACTATAAAAGAATACAAAGAGTTATAAGAGCTACTTGTGACATTCAGGAAGAGCATCTTTCCAATTTGAAATTATAATTTATGTAACGCTTAATTTAAAATGTCGTCCAAAATAATTAGATGTAAAATTCATCCTTCACTGATTGTTATCCATATTACGTAATATGTATCACACATAATATTCATACATATAATCCCACTGATATATGTGAGTAAACATTCAAAGCACTTGCATCAATGACTTTATACAGCACAGCATTGAGTATATTTATACAGCATCGATAAATTCATTGATAAATCTCTATTATCAACCTTATTCTTTGAAAAAAGAACAAAAAGAAAAAAGGCGTTTGCGGTGTCATTCTACTTTCTGTTTTTACTAATTGTCTTCCATTCGAGTTTCACGCATATCAATCAACTTCTTTCTTTCCAAAAAAAAAAAAGAAACCGAAAAGAGAATGCAAGTCACAGTGATGTCATATATCTTTTTTGTGCTTCAATTTCAACTGAAATGCATTTAACATAACAAACGTACATTTATACATAGAAAATGGGATTGNATTTATAATGTTGTGTCATATTTGTTTCTCTAAGCAATGTAATTGAAAACATGCGAGGAAATAACATAATTGAAAGAAACATAACAAACAGTTACACTTGAGATAACATTGTTACAAGGTATTTGTTTTTTTTTTTTTTAAAGGAGACACGCAGTTTTTAATATATAGATATTTACGAGAAGAAAAGCAAGTATATTTTGGCAATAAACTTTATTTGAACGAATTACACACTTACACGCTGTTGATGATGTTCAAACTTTCATTATTGCAAAATTGTCCAAAGCTTGAAACGAAACTTGAATCCTAACAAGCGAATAAATATAAATATAAACAACTCGGAGCAATTATTTTTAATAATTTTTTTTTAATAACAAGGCGAGTTTCACTTAGCAGTAACGTATTTATTCATTCTTCGTTCAGTGTTAGGTAACAGAAGCATTTATAGCGAAGATACTAATTTTAGACTTAATTAAAAATGAACGAAANCCAAAAAAAAAAAAAAAAAAAAAAAAAAAAAAGAAAAAAAAACGAAGCGTAGGCTTAATTACGACGTACGTTTTTCTTTTTTTCTTTTTTTTTCCCCCCTTAAACACGTTATTAACAAATAGCATTGTCAAATAGACTTATTGTCAAAAGCAAGCATTTGATGTTACATATGTTCATGTTTGTTTAGTTCACAATTTTAGTAATGCGTATCAGCTACATTTTCCAACAATTTGTTTTAACAGGGGCCATTCAGAATGCAGGGCTCAATATAAAACGCTTTGGACTAAGGAAGAAATTGGTTCACTTCGGTTCACAGTTGCCAGCGTTTCTTAACGTTTATACTCCATGGATCGTGTTTTCATGGATTTTGTAAAAGTTTGAAAAAAAAAAAAAAAAAAAAAAAAAAAAAAAAAAAA
>NIPQ01089489.1:0-10000 GCA_002806875.1 Lepidotrigona ventralis hoosana | reverse complement strand
GCAGTATTCCTTAGTGAACGAAAATTCATTGTCAAGGGGATGTTTGATTGTTGATTACAGAAGACGTTTGACATCGAAAGGATTCAAAGGACAATTGATCTGATATCGATGATCGTATATAATATATCGCATGGTAATGTATAGATCTTCGCGTTCTGGCTTCATTCCCTATCATTCCCCATTTTTCGTCCCGTGAGCTTGAAATACGCGTCGTGCTTCGAGTGATTCGCATAGTGATCGAATACCGAAGGCGTAACGAGCAACCTTATATTCCGCCGATCTCTCCGCGAATGCCTCTGGAAATATTTCTCTAAACGTACGCACGTGCCTGTGTGCCAGAATGATCTACGGGTTTTCTTCGAATTCTTCGCTTTATAATCTACAATTTTAACAGTTCACGGTTTTCGTAATTTTCCGATTGTTTGTTCTCTTCGAGCAAATTGTCCCCCCCCCCCTCTCGCTCTATCTGTGATTTATCTTTCCGGTTATCTGATAAAAGAGTTTCGTGAAGCGGCGGGTGACATTCATTTGACATCACGTTCGACCTAACTTTGGAAAATAATCTATCGTAGATCCGTGCGATTGGAAATTTTTTGAAAAATCATAAAATGCGGGGTTAAATGGACTTATTAATATCTTCAACAAGAATCGAAAGCTTGTAACTCCTCGAAATGGATCGTGTCGACTATGGTCTAACAACAAAGTAGTTTCTAATTTCTACGTCTTATATTTTCGAAGAACAATTTTCAGTATCACCGGGTGAGAATTACGCCCGAGGGAGCTTGAGCTTCCCTTTCATTTAATCTTCGAATATTCAATGTCTTATTTCTTCTCCACGGCGTCTCAACGCTGAGTTATCGAGCACGCAGCAATAAACAAAATCTCGATACGTTTCGTCTGCATACGACGATCGCGTTGAAGTTTATCGTAAGTATCGAAACAAATTTCCTCCGGACTCAGGAACAGTCGAGTTCAATAAGGAGGAAAATAAGGTCTGAAGTGAGATAAATGTACGGGAAGAACGGAATGAATGGCAAACGGGAGAATATTCTTCGCGATGTTCGAGATGCAATCGAAATGGAAGAAGTGTCTACAAATATCAAGAAACATCTGTGTGTTATTCATCTCGGGATTCAAAAAACTTTCGCGCATCAAGCTGAAGCCACGTTCGATGTATTATATTCTTCTTCTTCATCGTTGATGAAGTTAATCACTACTTAGACCCAACTCGTTCCAACAGCTAAGAGTAATCTCGACAGTCTCAAATCTAATAATTTTTCACCGCATTTGTGAGAAATTAAAAGAACGAATGATAAGAATATGAATTCTTGAATGATGACACTTGAATTTTGCAATTTAGTATTTACTGCAATTCCTGAAATTTGCAGATTGACATCACTTCGTTGTCAATCTCTATAGCACGGAACACGAAATACAAAAACTAAAATTAAATACCAGAAAATTTCAGTGTTTTAACGTACATTAATCTACGATCGAAAGATACTGTTCGAGGTATGAATAAATAACAGTGATTGTATCGTTGAACGGGACAGATCCTAGTTTTCAAACTACCATTAGCTTTGTAAAATGGTCAGAATTTGCATGAACATCCACAGTCTACGGTCATTCGCGGCCCATTTGCCGTTCTACGGCTCCGAGGAAAATATGTAAAACTCGGACCGGCCAAATATTTGACCCGCTTCCAATAAAACGGGCGAAAGAAATTCAAAGGAGAAAGCTCAGTTTACGCTCAGTGGGATTTACATAATTCGGCAATAAAAGGGAATTTTCGACCGACGCGAAAATTCTACGCAAACACATACACACACTCTCTCTCTTTCTCTCTTAAAAAAAAAAGAAGAAACGAAAAAAGCAATAAATTCTATATGTGTATATGTGTGTGAAACTGTCCGATGCTCGTTCGCTCGTTCCATTTAACCGTGTTCCCGTGTCGTTGAACGTTCGACGTCGGCTTTTACGCTTGCTCCAAGTCGAGCGTGCACGCCTCTCTCCCCCTTCAACCCCGTGGCGCCCGCGAAGAAGAAATAGGGCCGCGAAGTGCGTAACAACAGGGCTGCCACGGTACGTCAGGCACGCACGCACGCACGCACGCACGCACACACACACACACACACACCGTGCGAGAAAAGGCTCGTGCAAACGAAAAAGACCCGACGACTCTGCTCGACGATGCTCGTCTGGATGGTTGCTAACGATCCCCCGCCGCGTTTCCCCGTGGCTGACTCGAGGGGTAAAAGTACCGTTTAAAACTCGCGTGTTCTAGCCGCCAAGTGCATCGATCTTTTCTGCCGAAAAAAATTTGTACACGCACATATATATGTACTCTGCGCTAGATCCCTTCTCCACAGCATTGTGCGCGCATACGTGATTAGCGAAATGATATAATTCTATAATTTCTCCGCTATAATTTTTTTTTTTCTTTTTTTGTACATTGATAGAATCGTTCGAAACGTGCAGGAAATTCGATGATCGGTCGTCTGTCGTAGTTGCGGATGAGACAGGCTTGCGAGTATTGATTGTGGGTGTACAGGGTGATTTTGAAATCAGGGCTGCGACTGTGTGATAAAACGATTATTACAGAGGACGTAATTTTTTTGGAGTGTGGAGATACGCGAGCTTTGTCCTCGAGTTTAAAGATCGTGCACTGCCCGAAATATCGTGTTTGAAGGCTATCAACAAACGTGAAATGTAGAGCTTAATTATTTGACGTGTTTATTCATTTAATTTCGACGTAGAATGTAGTGTGTGTGTGGCGGCGCAGAAACGTAGCCAAGGGCGGCTCCTCTGACGAATACTTTGACATTCGTAGCGTGATACAATTTTGACGCAAGTAAACAACATCCTACTTTTATAAAAGGAATTCACTGTTCGTGGTGGAAAATATTTCTACTGGAAGAAAAAAGAGCGTGCGCGTTTTTCGCCGAGTTTTTCGTCTTAAATTTTTACGACAAATCTGTGTGATTCTAGGGCATGACGCGCGCAAGAATTGCAAGATACTCAGGTATTATCAAATCTCTCAAATCTCTTCATCACAGATAAACTCACGAAGGATAAACCTGTGTAATTTTAGATTTACTAGAACGGCGAAATATAACCTTGTAACGCAATTTTCTAATTCTATCCCGAAATAATAATTTTCAATTTTTCAATTCTTGTTTCGCGATCATTCCGTACTGCGACACTCACTCTGTATGTCGATGGTGAAATGAAACATGTACGTGCGCGCGCGTATGTGTGTGTACAGTATATATGAAAACTCAGCGATCGTTACGTCCTCCGACGACTCGTGATTAACGATCGAGCGTTTTTGACGACTTGTGCGCGCGGACAATTCCGGAAATTGGCAGTGCTTGAAAACCGACAAACAGCGATATTAGCGAGAGTCAAAAAGGGGGATGTCGTCGTCGAATTACGACCGATACACTTGGATCGATACGCTAATTATATTAATCGCGTCGTCGCTGCAGTTCTTGAAAATAAAAAGCCCGCTCGGCCGCAACGCATCCGTCACTCCGTGAAACTGTTCGCCCCGCGGACGACTAATTCTACTGAATTCTGTTCTCTCTCTTTCTCTCGAAACGAGTCTCCTCGAAGCAACAATTTGACGTGGTTACTCGATTTTCCAGATCTTTGGAGAAATTAGCAGAAATTTGCTTCTTGTTTCTTTCCTTACTTTTGTGCCTTTTTTTTTTTTAATTTGAAGAAGAAACATTGTTGTACATTGAATTTTCTACTAGGTTAACGAAGGAAATGAAATTTCGAGAAAAGTTATTCCGGCTGATCGCCAGAGACGTAGCTTTTTCCTTTTCGTCCCTTTCCTTTGAAGCTGATTAAACTTGTTAGAAGTTTCTGAATTTAATGACAATATGTTGGATTTTGTTTCGTCATCAATAGCTAATCGTTTCGTACAAATCACAAAATTATTCCGATTAAATATGTGATACATTTTGTTAAGAAAAAAAACTAAAACACGCGAAACTAATACATATGCATATGAATTAATATTCAGATGTTTAAAGCGAAATGCGAATGTTCCCAATTTTTTGCTTTCTTTTCTGAATACTTTGGTCCAAGTATTTATCCAACGTGGAAACTTCCCGATTCGAGAATAGTCGAACATCACGAAGGAATTCCTTTGTGGATAAGCGAGGATCGAAAATGTGATCAGCCCTGAAATTCTTCAACTTTCTCAAACTTCGAAAGGAACCTGAACTTGCAATTTTCAACGGACTGCCTCTCGCTGGCTCTCCGCGGTAAATTTCTCCGAGCATCTTCGTCTCGGTGAAAATTAAACGAGACTGCAACTCGTAGTTGAGAAGTATACATTTTCATCGACGTCGAATGTTTCATTCAAAAGGAAAAGAAAAATTCGGGCTTATCCAACGACCGAGCACAACCAGCTATCCGCGTTTTCGATTCATTGTATCGGAGATAATTGCCATTTTCGCGTGGATCAAAGGTCGAACAACAAAATGTATCGTGCCACGTCGGCATAAAAGATACAAATCGTTTGTCAGAACGTCGCGGAAACACGAAAACTCTGTTTTCTACTACGGCGCCAAGCTCCATCAGATTATATTTCTGAAGTNAAAAAAAAAAAAAAAAAAAAAAAAATGGTAAAATTTGAAAGATATCAACTGGAATTGTTTGAGAGTATTAACTGTGTCGCACAAGTGACAAAATAGATTATGGATTCTTACGAACATGATATTTCAAAAATTGAACTCGCGCTAAACTCCGCGTTTCAATCTGATAAAATCTGTAAAGTAAATTTCCAATTTAGAATGTCGTAAGAATCGCAAGTAGACTATGCTCTGTGTTTCCTTAATAAAATTCCTAAATTCCTAAATTTCTAATTTAGAAATTACACGATATTACAATTTGACGTGATTGTTAAACTTCACTCGTTTCATACATTCATACGGACAAAATAGGAAAAAACGGCAAAATCTTAATTTCAGACGCTCGCTTGCTCGTTTGCTGTTCGCAACTTCTCAATAAATCTCCGACCAAGCAAAGACGCAAGTAAAAAGAGAAATTTCCCGACGATGAAGATCATCGCGCTGAAGCTTCGAGTTTTGTCTAGCGAGATCTCGGACAACCGGGATCTTAATAAATTCCGAAAGATCTCCTTTTTAAACCAGCAGGAATTCAAAGAGCTACGCGAACGCGATACACAACTGTAACTTTTCACTTGCACGGGAAAAAGCAATTTTAATCCCTTTCTAACCCCCCCCCTCCCCCTTTGTCGACCCTCTCGCCGGTTTCTTCGTCTTAATCGTCTTTATTCCAAGCCGGAAAACTACGATATGAAACTGTTTCAAAAGCACGAGAAGAAAGACGATGGACGCTCGATGCTTGCTTCAAAGAGGCTCGAATTAACCTACAGAGTTAAGCAAGATTTAAAATATTTCCTTCAGCGAAACTTTGACGTTTCTTCATATTTTCGTCGATTTTATTAGATTGGGCTAAATGACGAAAATACACGCTCCATTATGTAGTGTTCGCGTAATTGAAAGAATACTGCGGATCTTCGTGCAAATTACAGTGGAATATTTGTCTTTTCTTTTTTTAATCGAAAAAGCTAAATTTTCATGAATTTACCTGAGAAGTCAGGTATTCAGTAATTTCAATATTTTGTGATCACTGAAGAAATGTTAAATCTTGGCAAGAGAAGAGATTTCTGTATTATCTGGTTATTATATTCTGGATATTTCTTGAATATTTCCACCTGTGTATCACGCGTATCGTGTACGTGTGTTTCTGAAATTTCTCACGAATGCATCGTGCCGAGTTTCCAAACCAAAGGCTGAAAACTGTCAATTTCTTCGAAAGAACTATTATGGTTTTCCAACTAGAACAGGATTAGGCCTCGTAATAACAATAAAAAAACCCGGGCCACTAAAAAAACCTGAGCCAACCCGTTTTTCACAAAACTTCCACTTCTATGGCGAAAAAATTGAATAGTCTGCGGCCTCGATTGTTGCAAAAGGACTCATTGAAACAATCGGGAAGGAGAGGCTTTTCGGAAAAGATGATAAAAAAAAAAAAAAAATTAGGCCAAGAAACGACGAAATAATATAAATTTATTTACCGATCAATCGATAACGTTCACCGGCATCGTCAAACTGACTTATACAAATTACTCCGAGCCGAGGATGTTGGAATTCCAACGACGCGCAAGCCGAGCAAGAGGAGACATAAAGCGACAAGACGAAAAAGACGATCTTAACAGTTGGAAGTTTCGAACTTACGACCAAGTCGTTCCCATCACCTCCTCGATCCCTTTAAAACTCGAACGAGCCCACCAAATTGCCAGAAAAGTTTCGACAAACGGGGCCGCCGGCCAGACTGCGTGGCAAACGTATCGCGAGATCGTCGCCTGTAATCGAACAGCAATTTCGCGATAACAGTTCGGTTGGATTCATGGCGGCTGCGATGGTAGGATAAAAATCGCGCGAGACTCGGCCGAGGCGCGTCGTGCTTAACCGATAATTATGTACAACCGTGGTGGCCTAACGTGCTGCGGTAATTTCACGTGCTGGCACGTATCGAACTCGGGGAACAACAACGAGAGAAATGGCCGTAACTGGCTGTCAGACACGCGACATTCTCTCTACGTACGCGAACGTGAATAAGATATATATATATTATTTTATGACTATTCGGAGCATTTGTCGACGTATTCTGCATCTCCGTGTAGGCAGATCCGGATTGAGAAGTTACGGAAACATACGTATTTTTTGGGGAGCTAAATTTTGCGAATATATATACGGAATATCGTCGTTCTCTCTTAGGACGTATGTTTTAGGAAATTCTGAAATCGTGTAATACAATTAAATCTACGAAATAGAATGTACGAAGGTTCTATTTTTGTCCATTCTATATTCACAAATACGAATTTGCACGAAAATTCGCGACTAATCTGAACTGTAATATTGTAAAGTTAAGTTAAGAGAAGTAAATTTTTTCAAGGAAGTTCTTCTTAATTACATCACTATTTAGCAGATGAAAACAATACTCTTGTTCCTTTATGCTTCGAGTAATAATCTATGGGCTTCGAGTGTCTCTAATGAAATTGTTTCATACTAAAAAAGAAAAAAAGATTAAAATTAAAATCGATTCTTCAGAGAAGTAAATGGAGTGAAATTTCAAAGGCACAGAACTACAATTTCATTTATAATATAATAGACAAGAAGATAAGGTCACTTCAAAATGGCATTAAATAATTTCGTTTCACGATATCTCGAAGTACGGTGATATTATCATGTTCGTTATTATTAATTAATTGAGACTTTCGTGAATTTCAGCGATTCCCAAAAGATGCTTTTCGAAAATCGAATTAATCGTAATATCTCTTAAATAAGCGAAAATCCACTAACGAAGAGTTAAAAGAAAAAAAAAAAGCGACTTCTTGAACACGATCAGGATGAAATTGCCTCCGCCAGAGCAATTTCGAGCAACTCTTAAAATTTTGTTGCGCCTCCTACCGAACGAGTCGTAAAATTTCAAATAGTAGATCACACGGTGTTGGAGATCTCGCCGTCGCAATGCCCGGCGACGTAAAAATTTTATCTCGCCCCGGCTACGTCTATTAAAAGAGTCATAAACTGCCAGAACTCCGGCTGGTCCATCAGCAGCAACTTGCTGCAATCTCAACCCTCTTTGAAATTTTATCACCCCTCGACCGATTCTCTGTCAAGATTCTCGCTATCAAGATTCAAAATTTTCAAGCTGCATCGGCAAGCGTTGATCTTCGAGCCACCGGCCACCGAAGATGGGCAGAAGATTCTCGCGCAGAAGCTTCCCAGAAGCGGGAAACAACGACACGTTTACAACGAGCTGGAGATTTACTCGGCGGATTTACGGACGACAGAAGGAGAAATTCAAGAGAAATTTCGTTAGATTCTTCAACCAGTGAAGCACCAAAATTTTAACTCGATGTTGTTTAGACCGTCTAGCGGGATTTTCTCTTTGACCGCGGTTCTCGCAACACTCGGCTAGCGTACGCATTTTGTAAAGAGATAAAACACGTGTGCGTATGTAACACTGGAACTACCAACAATTATCAATTAGCTCTGTGATCCTTCGCCGATCTCACTTGCGTTAAATCGTTACATTTACAACAACGTATTACATTTATGACAACGTATTTTTAGAAATTTTTAAATAAAAACTTCCTCTCTCTCGTCGGTAATTCCAGCGTTAAAGAAGCAAAAGAGAAAAAAAAAAGAAGGAAAGGAAAAGAATAAGGACGTGAACACGAGCAGAGATTTTTAGAATCTCGCGGTCGTGGTCGATACGCGGCCGAAAGCCGATACGCGGAGAGGAAAGAAAAAGAAAAAGAAAAACGAAAGAAAGAAAAAGGTAAAAACGAGGAAACGACAACGAAAAGGGAAAAAAGCAAAGAAGTTCTTCAACGTTTACCATGTGCATCTAAGAATACAAATTCGCCCCGTCCCATCCGATAATAATAATATTAATAATAATAATAATAATAATAATAATAATAATAATAATAATAAATATTAAATTCTGCGTATATTCATCTGTATTGCAATATAATCATAATATAATATGTATACGTGTACCGCGTCTGTAAGTATGTATGTATGCATGTTTCATGTTCGTGTTCCCCGTGTAATAATATAACCGCGTGTTGGCGTTGTAATATATAAACAGTGAACAACACATATATAAAATCATTAAAACGATAAAACAAAATAGAATAAATTATCCAATATATTAATTGATATACTTAATCATCTGCGTAATATATTAATATTCTGGTTATCATATGTGTGTATGTATATATATATATATATATAAAATTAAATTTTATACATATATATATATATTTATGTGTATATATTTATATGCATAGTCGGTGTATGCGTAATCGGGTGGTAGCCTTAACTATGCAAAGTGCCCGTTTTCGCAAAAGAGAGAAGATCGATGGGTAATATCATTTGATCACAATGTAGCGGTTTGGCTCTTTGAATAGCTAGCGGACTCGGCCAACGTACCAACCAACGTCGGCGTGTTATACTCCGACTGCGAATTATACGAATTCCTAAGCTTCGAAACACGCGTACCCCACGTACGCGTTCTCGGTATGTTCGTCCCAGTCGGTCGTAGACGGTTAACCCCGTTCGTCCGCGCGGAACATACGAAACCGAAAAGCGTGTCGCGCGTTCACGCCTGGATCGTTCGCGGCTGAACACACACACAGCTCTACTACGTTNCATTTATATATATATATATATATATATATATATATATATATAATTTCTCTCCGTCTTACTTCCTCTCTCTCTCTCTCTCTCTCTCTCTCTCTCGGGAAAAAAACCCCTATATCGTTAAATAATGTTATAACGTGTAAGGAAGTAAATATGTATATAGATATATCGTATATATATATATAAATGTGTATATAAATTTCCTCGCGTAAAAACAAACAAAGAAGAATGGTAAGAACAAACAGATTGCACCCCAACCAATTTAAATATCAACATGTGTAACGACGTAGCGGTGAAAATATTTCAGTAAACCAGCCCTCTTGAATAAAAATTGACACCGTTATTTTAAAAAACAGCATTAAACACTATATATATATATATATATGTATATGTATATATATATATATATATATATATATGTGTGTGTGTCGTCGCTGGCCGATTGACGGGGATTTTCAATCGCGCCGAACAATCGACCGACCAACCATTAACGTAATAACGTGTATAATATTAATAATATAGCAATAATGCTAGAAATCAATCCGATTACAAGATAAACATCCTTACTATGCGTCCGCCTATGCGCTTAAGTTTCCGAATTCTCGTGGAATGTCTCGGATTCGATCTTTCCACAAATTATTTTTCATATTATCTGCTGCGATTATCGTACCTGCGGTTGCAGTGTGTGCAGTTTCTTTTAATCGTAAATATCATAGACTATTCTTTTTTTTTCTTTTTTT
>NIPQ01089488.1:0-13861 GCA_002806875.1 Lepidotrigona ventralis hoosana | reverse complement strand
TTTTTTTTTTATTTTTTTTTTTTTTTTTAATTTTCCTCGTGTTATATTGCTCGAAAACGCTTGATTGGGCGCGTGTTCGCCTACAACAAATTGGCCGTGCGATCGTCGGTTTCATTTGTATCGTCCTTTCGTATTACATCATTCTCTTCAGTTAACCCTATGATTCTTTTTTTTTTCTTTATACTCTATTTATTGTTCACCGCCGCGCAGATTTCGTTCCCATACGCGTACTGACGAACGTACGCGTATACAAATCACATTTATTTGTAAAACGTACGGATTACATGTATACATGCACAGTGGTCACGATCGTTATACGCGATCCCGCTCTGATCTGTCGCATACGTCGATAACAACGTTCTCTTCGCTAACATTCAAGCTCCGTTCACACTACGATCATGAAACAAAGACGTCTTGCTCTATCGCGGCATCACGGTTCTATATTTCTATCGATTACACAATATTGCCAATATAGTCACACGATAAACGTCAAGTACGTTTCTCGAATTTTATCGCGCGAAAATTGTACCGGCTATGAATTGCAGAGTGCGCGTATCGTGGCATTTAAAATCGCGTCCAATACATTTGATGATTGGTCGCACGACCACGTTGAAACTGTTGTTTCGTTGCTCTTCTACACAATTCTTATTTACGCGCATCTCATCTTCCAGAATGCAAAATACGTAGCACGTACATATACCGATGTAATATTTTTTTTCTTTTTTTTTGTCGATGTCTAGTTCGACGACTGATCATAAATGATCAACAACACAGCGAACACAACATTTGTAACCCGGTCTCAAAGTGGATTCGTGAATACCAGTGTGGATGGAGCTTAACAAGTGCGCATAGTTGTGCAGAATGCGTGCAGAAATGTACGCGCAGTAATCGAGAGAATCGTTCGAGAATAGGAAGGAAGGGACAACAATAACAACGAGCAAATTATCGACGAGAAAAGACGAGTTCGACCGAATGGCAACTAAAGTAACGGATTATTGTAAATACGAATATGCGGAGAGAATTACGTATTGCACGAGGCAGAGCGAGGGAATGCGAGAAAAAAATTAATGAGAGTGAAAGAAAAAGAGAGAAAGAAAGAAAGAGAGAAAGAGACCCCCAATTCCGATTCGTAGATAATAAAGAAGGAGTGTATTCTGATGGCTGCTCGATTGATCGACTCGTTTTCATCGTTCATTGATGATTCATCGTCCTTGATTATAAATCAATGACCACGATCAGCCGGGAATATTTAGGGAAACGGCGGAAATTAAATGCGTGTATAATGTTATCCATTACAGTATTGTAAGCCTAAGTATTACATGCCTCCGATCCACGTCTGTTTGTCTGTCTGTCCGTTCGTCTGTCTACAGTTTGTACTTTTTACCCATGTGTTAACCGCAATAGTAATTCCGTACACGTACGAGCGATCGATTACGAGAAAGCAGTTCGCGACGATACCACCTACGATTCTATGATTCTTAGCGTATAGATTTCTCACGACGAATGATCATGTATTTCCGTTTCATTAACTATAGCCACTGCGATGACAGTGTTTCTTTTAGTTTCTCTCTAGTCGTTTTCGTTCGCACGCATACATACATATGTATACACGTGGAATTATTTGTGAGCCGCTGATCAACCCGCAAATCGAAACCCAAAGACAATCACCTGCACCATTGTAAAGAAAAGCGTGTTCGAAGAGCCTCAGCATAGATCAGTCATCTATTATAGCGTCACGATATCCTTTAGACATATAACGGTTCGTTAACCTTCTCACACGAAGTAGACGTAATTTAATCACATGATTGTACAAAACGTTTTCTCGTACAAGTTCGCTTTGCGGGTCTCAGAGGATATTACATACAGTAACGTACATTTGTAAAGGGACGCAAATACATACAGTTAGAATGCGTTTACGTTCCGATCGGCACGATCGACGATCCATGTAACGATTGCACACAATCTCTCGAATCGTGGACGTATCGATAGAACTGCTCCAGGCGGCGAATTATCGATCGACTCGCATAGCGAATTAATCAGAGCCAGCGTGACAGCCCGTAATCAATTAAACATAAATGCAATAGCAATGCAGCAAAGTTACATAGATCCAATGTGAATGGTACTCATTCTTACGGACGATAGGTGAATACAGTATAACAATAATATAGACTCGAACTATCGATAGAAAATAGACAAGGTCACTCACTACAACATATTTTTTTTTTTATTTTTCTCTCCTTCATTTGTTTCTTTCTTCTCTTTTGTTTCTTCACTTCGATCGATCCGCTCCGAAAGCACTTCCACACTCCGAATCCATCCGTAACCAACCGGTCCCGACCATCGCGTGAAACGCTGCTCCTCGACAGTTATTTTTGTAACCGTGAACAGGGACAAGCATCGTACCAGTAAGGTATTTAAATTGTTAGTAGAAAATATATGTAGATACTCGATATAATAGAAAGTTTAACGACACACTGTTGTAACAGTGGTACACACAGAGGAATAATCGTACAGATCGACGAACCTGATGATTACGATTAATTAGATCGCGCGTTAAGATTAGTCTTCGCTGTTAATCATACACACACAGGTAACCATAAGTACATACACGTTGCGGACCGCACGTTTCGAACAGGAATACACGAAGAACAAAACGAGGAACAGGTTTCACGGTTTTCTAATCCAAAGAACGTTCAAACCCTCCCCTTCACTGCAACTTTTTTTTTTATCGTTCATTTCCGCTATTTCATTGTGTTATCCTCTCGTGTGCGTGTTTAGGAACAATGTCAAGAGATTAGAGGTCTTCGAAGGTGGAAATTACAGCACGCGACCTCTTCGTTGCGTACGCGAAAAGGACTTGTTCCTCTCTTCTCGAGACAGAGGGTATAATGGAGATGAGATGAAGTGAGTAGTAACGTGAAAGGAAGAAGTAACGAGGAAAGAAAAGGGAAAAATATGGAAGGATCGATTAATTAGATTTACCGCGTCGAATTGAACAACGTCGCGGATTTATTGAGCGTAAAAAAATGGGATCGAGATGATTTCGTAGGTACGTCGTTGTAAATAATGAAATGAAAAAAAAAAAAGAAGATTACGATCAATAACGATAACACGATGAAATTTATATTAAATACATAGCAAGTACGAGGATAGGTTTCTAATAACGATTTATTATAAAAGTGAATGTACGTTGATGTCTAAGATTTTTAACAAGATGGAAAAAAATAAGAAAAAACACAAAGTGGTTATTATTAAACTATGATTATTAACTCATAACCGAGAAACACAAGTACTAATTAAACAAGAGAGCGTTTGAATACAGAACCACACTTTTTAGCCAGGTCATGAATTCTCTCACGTTGCATATATTAATTTTGTAACAGGTACATTACATGACACAAACGATCACGGTCATGGAGGCCATACAGGAAGGCGCCGCGTTATCACCGGACAACCGTTAGATCATTTCTTTTCTCTCTTCTGAACACGGTATATTTACATACAAATTAAACGATAGTCGCGATATAACGTTTATAAAAAACGGGGAAACGAAAAATTCCAAAGATGGATTTATTAGATTAATCGAAACGATTTATTTCAGAACCAACTTGGAGAAACAAACTGTCCGAAACTTTTGGTTTCGATAGTTCGATCGGTTGTGTGACAATCAAACGACCTAGTTTCCATTTAATGACGCAACAACATTCATTCAGCGATTATTTCTCTCTTGAATGTCTCTTGTCTCTTGAACTAGATAGAAAGATGAAAAGAAAAAAGAAAGAAAGAAAGAAAAGAAAAATAGGAAAAATAATAACGCGGTCTACGTGTGGCATTCGTGAACGGGATCAATTATAGATTGCGTGTGCTCACTAAGTATGCACGTTCAGTACAGTACAGTCGTTCATTACAAAGCATTACAAATACAATACAAAGTAGCGTAGTGTTCATAATGGTAGTCCACTTGTAGCGAAATAGTATTTAAACAGTCCAAGCAGACAACAAACAAGCAAAAAAAAAAACCGGAAAAACGACATAATCGTCAAAAAAATTACAGATAACCATAAAAAAAAAAAGTACACAAGTAAATGTGAAAACGATCTTCATGAAGTACGTGCAAGACACGCACATTCACACACATGTACACATATACATACACGTGCACATGACACATGTATACAATTTGTATTGGCACACACATTGCGATACGAACACAGCCGAGAACGTCGCGCAAAAAGGGGAACGACGTTGCAAAAAGGAAGTATATATTTAAATGTACACTCACACACAAATACAGAAACACGATGTACACATATACAGAAGCGACGCGATTTCGACGACCACGCGACGGAAACGCGTGAATTCACTCGCAGAGGCAGAAAAAGAAAGAAAGAAAGAAAGAAAGAAAGAATGGTAGAAAAGAGAGTCGACGACGCTCTAAACTCTAAATGTTAGACTCGTCGGCGTCACGCGATTAATATAGCTATATTGTATTATGCATGTCGATATACGGTCACATATAACGATGGAAAATGAAAGTAAACCAAACGAAACAAAAATGATTAAAAAAAAAAAAAAACGTGAAAAAATAACTGGAAAAAAAAGTTAAAAAATGCCGGACAGGGAGACCGGGCGTCCCCCACTAAAATAATAATAATAATAATAATACACGTACATACTCACTCACATTAACACATACAGAATACGTCGACGCGTGCGACGAAATACGTCGGCGTCGAAGCGTTTCATTTCGAAAGTACCTTGCGCGAGTCGTCTCGAATCGTTTAAGTACAAAAAGATTTAAAAAAAAAAAAATAAAAAAAAAGAAAGAAAGAAAAAGGAAGAGAGAAAAGAAGAAAAAGAAGATGATGAAGAAGAAATGCTCTCTCGATGGACGAGATGCGTGCGATCCACGTTCCACGCGGTTCAGGTACCAGGGTATCGAGTACTAGTTCGCGGATTCGGTGAAGAAATCAGGTTTCCTTTTTTGCGTTTGAGGCCATCAGCGACGAGCACCTTTGCGTGGGTTGTATATACGAACCGGAGGGATTCACGGTTGCTAAATGGTAAATTTGAGAAAATCGCGTGTCACGCCTCTTTCGTTGAACCTTCCCCCCCCCTGCCACCCCCTCCAACAGGCATTAATGAGTTCCTGGAATCAAATTGGTTGTAAAAAGAATTATATTTAAACGATCGTTGCCTGTTCGATTCGTATGGTTGTAAGCGCATCCGTGAATCATCTCGCGGTTCGTTTCAAAATATTTCTATTTTTTAAACAAATGAAAACGATTTGCGAGAGTAAAGCTGCATTCGCGATCATTTCGAAGGGTATTTATTGAAAACGGCGAGAAACACAAATAAGCGATATATAATACATGTACGCTTTATTGCGCTGATTTTTCGGCTTTACGTATATACATTTTTACCGCTGTTTTGAAACGCTGTGAGCACGAGATGCAAGAGGGAACCGATAGGTTGAATTACGTTTTTGTCGAAGCTCAAACTTGTTTTCGTGGAATCTCGTGTTGTTTTTTTTTTTTTTTTTTTTTTTTATTTTTTTTTTTATTTTTTTTTTTTTTTTTTTTTTTTTTTTTTTTTTTTTTTTTTTTTTTTTCATATATACGCTTTGATCAGTTCGAAGGATTCCAGATATTTTAATCAGCGTGAAATTCAAACGCACAGACGTGAAAAACGGCGATTCTTCTTGCGTCGCGTGAAACGTCGAGCGAAGTGTAATTTAAAATAAAATAAAAAACAAAGAAAACTGCCATTTTTAATTACCGTCGTCGATAACCTCGAAAGCGATTGGTAATTATCGTAGCCGTAACTTGTTCGTTGTCCTACCCTGCAAAACGAATGTTAAGAAAAGCAAGAGAGAAAGGGAGAAGCTATAGTATGGAGGAATGTGAGTTCGCAGCGAAAGCGGATGTCCGGTTTGATCGCATTCTTGAATTTTCGCGAGTCTTTCGGTACTGATCATATACAAAAATCGCTCCAATTCGTTCCACGTTCCATCGAAGTTGATATATACCGTCTTCTGAAAGACGAGCGCGCTACATTCACAAGCAGTACATCTTAAAAAGCACATAATATCCACGATATCAATTAGTGGTTTGTGTACATATATCCAAAATTTCGAAAGAATCATTTTTAGAAATTCTTTTTAGAAATTCTTTTATTGCTTTATACACTCGTGAGACGGATACATTTTTAAAGTATTAAAAATATATCATTTTGAAATTTTGTATAGACTTATATTTTAAAATGTAATGCTTTCAAAGCACCGACTGATGTTCATTGAGACTGAATTCATTAATCCGTCGTTCCATTCCCTCCTTTTATCTCTAAATAAACGTTCAAACGCGTATTCGTTTCTTATTTAATTCTGTGATATTTCATCATTTATTCAAGTATTCGAATCGTTAGTAATTTATTATGTAATAACATATCAGCGACATTTTTAACATTGTAAAAATGATCTGCAATTCTCTGTGTTGAAGAGATATATATAAAATAA
This sequence comes from Lepidotrigona ventralis hoosana, assembly GCA_002806875.1. Classification (NCBI taxonomy): domain Eukaryota; kingdom Metazoa; phylum Arthropoda; class Insecta; order Hymenoptera; family Apidae; genus Lepidotrigona; species Lepidotrigona ventralis. The sequence goes on along the minus strand of NIPQ01089488.1, from coordinate 7,347 downwards.
TGGAAAACATCGGCCACCGATTCGGATATCATGTGCTTTGTAAGATCAAATGTACATAGCGTATACATAATAGAGAAAATCGCGGTGGTGTGTAGTATATGAAATCTCACGATACGCGATTTGCCGAAAAAGGAAACTGATTATGTTTCGAGCCGCGTTGCCGTTCACGGGCACGCGACCATGCCACTTGTTTGTTTCAATCGATTCGATCCGATTAATTAAACCCCCATTCGATTCGCCTAAGGCTTTCAGCCGTGTATGCCTCACACACAACGAATCTCTCGACTTGCCAAGCGACTCGCGGCTGACAATAGTTTCTGCGATCCCTCGATGCAATTGTTTTTAAGTGGAAAAAAAACTGTCGTCACACCGTAGGACAGGACTTATAAGTCGTCGAAAAGAAAGTATTCGAAATAAAAAAAAAAAAAAGAGGAGGAATGAAAATGCGCTCGAACGAATTGTTTCCCCCCGGCCCCCCCCGNGATCCTTGCTTGTTGCTGTTGACTCGCGACTAATCGGCGGGTAAACGAATACCAGGAAGCTGTTTGCAAAGTACGCGGGGCTTCGTTCGCAACTATGTCGGGGGTATTGATTTTTCAGTCGGTGGTCGTTGGGTATTTTAAAGCGCGAAGTTTACTTCGTCCCTCGGTAGGGATTTCGAGAGCAAGCTGATAAGAAAAGATAGAGAGAGAGAGAGAGAGAGAGATAATCTTGTCGTATTTTCGTTCTCGGATACTGGGCGGAAAGCTTCGAATCTTTGCCGATTTAGAATTGCATTTAAAATTGATTTTAGAGTAGAGAGAATTATATTTAAAATTGATTTTAGAGTAGGCACGTAGAGAAAATATAAATAACGTTCTACATTTTCTGAAAGATTTCTGCTGTTAGACTCTTTATCTATCTTCTCGCTGATATTTAATAATACTTCGCAATTAATATCTGCAAATTATGCATGACGATTTCAAAATTCAATTCCACATTAAAGTATTATAGATCGTCGTTCCTTTCTTCAACTATTAATACACCTGATACATAAAATATTTCAAATGCAATATTCTTTGCAATATTTAACACATGAAACAATTTCCTATTTAACTTTTCTCAAAGATATAGATTTGCACGAGACATCCGTAGTTTATTTATCATGTTCTTCCCACGTGATCTCTAATCCAATTAGAATTAAACATCCTTAAAAAAAAAACGTCGTACGTACAGCTTCCGCGACAAAAAAAAAACAAAAAAAAAATAAAAAGAATTCCAGCAGTTATTTCCAACAGGATCCCGTATCTCCATAAATTATCGTTCGGTGGCACGCGTTTCGAGTGATTTTCATCGGCAGAACGAATTTGCACGATATGCGCGCGGATTGGCTGCCGTTCGAGCGGCTCCAATTAGTCTGGCTGTTTAATGATCGACATCGGGGGACTCTGTTATTAATTGCCGGTTCGGTCGCTGCGATTTCTGCTTATATATAGAACGAGGGAGCTATCGGATTATATTTTTACGCGGGTAAACTTGTTACGCGGCGCAAAAGAAATCGGCGTTGCAGCCCGATCGTTTTATAAATCCGTCGCCTGCCTCGTCCGATTGATCGACGAGCTTCCACCGGCTCTAATCTCACCGACGATATCGTATTTTAATAAATCATCGTAGGTGTTTTGCGGTTTTTTAGTTTTGTCTGGATATAGCGTTCGCCGCGACGAGCAGTCTTATTTATAAAAAGTGATAAACTTTGCGTAAGTGGAGGAAAGTATCTGAATTGCACGTTGTAAGAACATTTTTATATTACATATAGAAATTTTATATTTTGAGATTGCGGAGGTATATTTAGAAACGTGAAAATTAAAAAGATTCGGAAGCTGTTGATTCTGGGAATCTCGATATTTGAAAATCGAGGAGATAGTGTATTTGAGAGGTGAAAGAATTTGCAAGCTTACGTGTTTAGACATTCGAGTATTTGAGGATTTCAGTGCTAGAAAATTCGATTAAAACTGGAGTATTTGGAGATTGATTTCGGTATATAAAAATTTGTCTGGTGATGCGAAAATTTATTCGAATATTCGAGAGTTTCTACTTTGGAATCTCACTGGCCAAGGTTACGGCAGAGTAATCCGACGATTTTTCCGCGGGGTTTCGAAACTAATTGACCGACAGAGCCGGTTACCAAAGCTCCAGCTTGAAAATCTCCATCCGAGCACCTAAATCTATGCCGGCAAAGAACTAAGAGGATTCTAGCTTTCGCTCTCTCGTAATATCTGCCGGGCAAAGAATTTAATGCTATTATTTCTGCTACCGGTTATCATTTCCACCAGTCACGCCATTAAGGCGTTCTCGCTCGAACTTTTTTACACCGGGGTTCAACGTACTCTACCGATGAGAAGGATCTAACGAGCACCACTTCCGCAAAGTGTCGCCATTAATTTCGATCTGGATTTACCATGCTTTTCGTCCGACGGCATTTCTACGTCAATATCCCAGGAAAATTCGCTCGCGAATTTCCTTAACGAGACGATAATTTATGGAGGTTCACCGACTTGAATGAAGATCGTGATTTCTCGTCATTTTCATCGCAATCTGACTACAAGTCGAAGCGGCAAACGTGAGATTTAATTCGTATCGTTTTTAAACTTTTCTTCCATTAGGCCAAGTTAGAAATTAACTCTCGAATAATATCGTTGGATAGCAGATGGCTGAATCAATGGGATTATGAACATTTTACGTGCTTAATTTTATTTCGCGTTTGGCATTCTTCGCGACAGAATAATTAGTAATGATTGGAAATTCTGAAATTAAGTATGCGATTCAAAATACTGAATTGTTACGCTCAAGAGTTAAAAATAGAGTGACGAGAAACGTATCTATGATGAGATGCATCGACACATCCAAGGATCGACGAACTTTGCGACACGTTTTCCGGGAGACAGCACCGATTAAGGCCTAACGTAAGAAGAGAACAGACACCGTTGTACGCGCTTGCACACCGACACACGTATGGACACGTACGTGTCACATAATTGACACAATAAAGGAAAGACGATGATGTAACGCTATCAATTATAATAGTACAGAGTATAGTTTGAGTAGGCACGCACATACACATAGACACGCATAGGCGTGCAACACACATACACATATACACATACGTAAAGAAGAACGTAAACATTCGTGACATTTAATACGCTAGTAATCTACCAATTTTTACGTATGGTGTCATCGTTTTACCACTTATCTAACGAATTTCTCATTCGTGAATGTTCCCCCTGTTCTCCCTTCATCCCTTACGACACTTTCCCCCCTCCCCCTTCCTCCATCCCGTCCGCCAGTCCTACAATAAATTCACGTGAAAAGACGAGACTTTTCAACCACCCACATCCCCCATCCGGTCTGCGTAAAAAAAGAAGAAAGAAACCCCATGTCGCTCGTCCTTCCCTCGCACGCATCATTCTCCACGTAACGTTCTATTGGTCGGCCGAGGCGAGCCGAGTTTCGCGTCTTCAAATACGGAATTTCAAAGCAATAAAAGTAAAAATGAGACTACTTAGGTGTACGCGAGCCGTGTGTGAATGTTGTGCTTTACGTGAGCGGAGAATGAAAGAGGTGATGGAGAAAGGAAATAGAGCGAGAGAGAGAGAGAGAGAATAAGCAAACGAAATGAAAGTGAGAAAGAAAGAAAGAGAGAAAGATATTTCACTCAATTCGAATGGTTTGACGGCGAGTGAATGATGCGTACCATTGCGGGTAACCCACGTTGACGACGATCGGCGTAGATCGCGCGCCTAAACGCGGAAAGGGACTCCTCGTTTTTCCCTTTCCCTCCCATGCAACATCCCCCTCCCCGACCACCACCCCTTGCCATCCGTGTTTGTCGTTCCCTTTCACATTCCCGTCGAAGCAATCGAGATCGCCCGATCTTCCACAGCGACCCTAATTCCCCGGAGGCTCTCCGGCGCCTTCTGCTTCTCTCCACGCGGATTACGGCTACGCGGAAACCACGTCCAGATCTCCCGACCGCCATGTAGATTGACGAACGTCGCCTGGCTCGTCTGCTCGTCCGCAGAGCAGTCGAGCTAACGATCCCGAGCTCTCTACGGCAGGCAATCCATACGGTGGTTCACGTGCGAGCGCGAGTGTGCTGCAGATTTACCTTGCAGATCAGATTCACCCTCTCGGTCTAACCGATCGTCAGTAAAACCGCGAGGATCCTTCAGAGACGGCCGCTCCGCGTTCCTTGCCATTTTCACGGAATTTATTCGGCGTTCAAAGAGATTGTCAAGTTGCTCGGATTCGGGTGGATATTCGTTGTTGTGGCAAGTTGGCAATGATTTTATATTGAATTGAAGCGGGTTAAATTGGTTAAATCGTCGAAGGTGGCGCGAATACTAATTTTCTGGACCGATGAGCAAAGCGAAGATCATTTTTAGAGCCTGAATTCGATCGTTGATTCTTGAATTAAATCCTGGTAAGCTAATGATTTGTGAATTATACAAACCATTTGTTTTATATAACCTATATCACGGGGTAGAGTTAAAAATTTTTCAAATTGTTTGTTCTTCCCAAATCTTCAAAAAAAAAGTAGCTTTTTAGAGCTGTGTAAAGAGGAAATTTTATCGCGAATACATTTTTCTTCTTCTTTTTTCTTGAAGTCAATTTCACTCGTTATTTTAGGATTCCATGATGAAGGTGATCGCGTCTTCGTTACATGGTGACTTACTAGGTTGCGTGTATTATTCTACTCTCCGCGGACATTGGAGTCAGCCCTTATGTAAAGCCAATTCTCTTTGTGTCCTTCCCGATCACGTGATTGGGAAGATATGTCCTTTTCGACTAAGATGCGACAAGTAATTTTCGTCTCTAACATTATGTTTACAACATTATTCCTTATTGTTTAAATTCAGATTACATTCAGCCTAATTCGAGCAACTTGAACAGTTCAGTTAGTGCCTGACTAACGAGCTTCTGCCGACTAAATCTATTTATAAATATATCGAGGAAAAATCGTAGATAGCCAGTGAAAGGAAACCAGTGAAGCTCAATCGGATAAATGATTCTACCACGAATGTGCTTGATTAATCTAAACGAGATGCATCAACGTGATACGCGAGAAGCTATTTCCAGCACTTTACGTAATTCCAATTTGCGACAATCGATTTCGCGTAGCCGTAATCTTTCCTGTCTGACCGTTCCTTCACACGCATGCACGATGTCTCGTCGTACATCCCCTTCCAATTTCCGGTCGTGCGGCGAAATAACCCCCTTGTAACGTTCGAGACTTTGAAGCATCTTACGCTTCCTTCGAAGAACGATTCGTTTCCCTTAATGTCATTGTGGATTTGGAGACAATAGGAATATAGGGACGACTCGTTGGATATATATACTCGTAGTTCCATGCGACTACTCTAGAACGTTCTAGAAGGATAAAGAATATCTTGAATATCTTTGTTCTGAATTTTTATAAACACAATTGAACTGCGAGTAGAAATTTGTTCTTGTCACAAATGCACCAACAATGTTTGAATGCTTTCTATATTTTTATACATATCGTGTGCATCCTTGTACCCCTTCAAATTTATCTCACACGATATATTCGTCTCCCTCGAAAGATGTGTATCTGCAAAGAATTTAGAAATTAATGTACGTTCATATCCAAACGACATCCTGACCTCGGTGAAATATCGTTGTTTGAAAGATGTCACGCGCTCAAATGACACGTAACATATGACGTCCGATGGTTATTGGAAAGGAAGCATACACGTTCTTTCAAACGATTTTTACGTTCGAGATTTTCGTTCAAGAGATATCTAGCTTGAGAGGAGTAGTAGCATTCTCGCGTTGCAGGACGTTCTAGATATCGTCGCATGGTTGTTCGAGAGAAGTGGATTGCGACGCGAAAGTGATTCCGCTATAGCTGTGTGAGAGATTAGGGAAAAATGGGGATGTACCGCAGGCAATGACAACGGAAAGACAATCGTGGACAGCAACGTCGTCGCCGAACTAAATTGTCCCTCTCTCGTGGTGAATGTACGTGCGATACATTCGTTGCACGTACGTTGAACCTGTACGTGTGCAACAACGAAAGAAAGTATCGGCACTGGTTTCCATTTTTTTCGTGCAATTTTCCGTACGAATCTGTGAGACTCACGACTCGTTGTTCGAACTTTTTATAAAGTATTAATAAATTTCGAGTGCAAAGTTTAAATACGCGGATACAGAAATATATAGGCGAGACGTGAGACTTTGACAATTGTAAAATTGCAAAATTCAACCCTAGAAGTTAGAAAAAATGACGAGCTCTAGAAATGCTGTAGAAAGTGATAGACATTTCAGTTTGTCGTAATTTACGATGACTTATTTACATTTTGAAACGGCATTACTGGTTATTTTGTAATATTTCTAGGAATGAGGGTTGTAACTGCATTTCAACCCTTGTCCCTCGGCGTCTTCACGGAAAGATCGAATAATGTGTCGAATTTAAAAGAAAATCTGGTCCGTGCCAATGCTTTCGTTCCACGTTGTGTCGTTTCTTTTTTTTTTTTTTTTTTTAATGACGATTTTTTTGTTTTTTTTTTTTTTTTTTTTTTTAATGACGATCGCGTTCGTCCGACACTTCCTGTTTTCGTCGAGAAGGTCTGATCGCACACGCGTAACAAGCGATTATAGACTGGAAATGGATAGATTATTATTGTAACGATCGCCGTAATATTTTTATAATTTATCGGGAAATAATGTGGAAGAGAAAGCGCGTGAAAAAGGAGAAGACGATTGAAAAAAAAAAGAAGGAAAAGATAACGGATTAAAAATGGTATAAAATGAGGAGAGCTAGAGAGAGAAAGAGGTAGAAAGGAACAAAAGGAGATCAGAGAGGAGGAAAAAAATGGAGAGACAGCGGAGCAGAGAGAGAGAGAGAGAGAGAGAGAGAGAATTTTCATGTGTGTATGTGTGTGCGCAAGAGAGAGGAAAGAATGAGAAAGAAAGAGAATTTGTATATTAGAAGCGTGAACGTACTTTAAACAGCGGAGCAGAGAGAGAGAGAGAGAGAGAGAGAGAGAATTTTCATGTGTGTATGTGTGTGCGCAAGAGAGAGGAAAGAATGAGAAAGAAAGAGAATTTGTATATTAGAAGCGTGAACGTACTTTAGGTAATTATATGATGTATATTTAACGAGTAAGCCGAGAGCGAGGCATCGGGATATTTTGTAAAATTTCTTAGTGATCGATTTTCTCGCGAGGAGAGTTTAAACAAAGTAAAGAGAGAAAAAGAGGAAAATGAAAAAAAAAGAGATGAAAGAAAGAGAAATACACAGAGAAGAGAAACAGAAAACGTATACACGTATATACACGTTCATACATA
>NIPQ01089486.1:0-23580 GCA_002806875.1 Lepidotrigona ventralis hoosana | reverse complement strand
TTCCCCAAAAAAAAAAAAAAAAAAAAAAAACGATTAATTAGGTCTCTGCTTGGCGATTAGTTTTGATTTTTTCAGTGTCGACTTTGTTTGTTCGTCATGCTGCACAATAGTTGAAAGCGAAGGCATATATATTATATTATACATATACATATATAGTTGAAAGAGGACGTTCTGCTGATAGTTGATTCTAGATTCTTTTTCTGGGCCTTCACGATTGAGTGGGTCCATTTTTCATTCCAGACTATTATTAGTGTTTTGCTCCCGTTGCGCTTTTGCGAACACTAAGTGCATCACGAGACATGCACTTTAACTTTCATTTCGGAATTTATTGTTCGTACTTAGCCCGTAAAACAACGGACCTGCAGCCACGAGGAAACACTTCTGTTTCGTTTCGTTTTTTTTTTCTTTTTTTCTTTTTTTTCATTCAAAGTGCGCTTTTATATCGCCCACTTTGACATCACGAATTTTAGATGAATTCTAAAAGCGTGGCATTAACTGCCACGTAAGCAGCTACTTTTATGTTCTTCTGAGTTAAGCGTGACAAGGAATATACATACATTCAGTCGTCGTTGTGTTGTTTTTGTTCCTTTGAATAAATCTAAATATCTTTCTTCACTGTGTAATTATTCGTCAAAATTTAGAGGAAATTTGGTGGAAATTTCAAATGGATTTCAGCAAGAACCAGATTTATACTTTTCAATTTTAATGTATTAATTGGAGTTTGTTCACCTTTATCGCGTTTGAATCGTGGAGAAAGAATATAGAAAATTAATTTGTTTAGCTTCGAAAACTTGTGAGAATGTGATATCACATGTTTCGTATTTCATTTTCTAAATATTAAATCATATTATTTTAATTTCAACGGAATGGTAGCTAATTTCTTTAGAAAATCAATAATTCTTTTTTTTTAATGTACATATGTTATAAATTTAAATGAACATTTATGCAAATATATTGTATAATAAATTAAATAATAATTACGTTAATTTCTAATCTTTTAAGCAAAAAAAAAGAAAAATAATTTATTCACTGAAAAGAAGTGTTATCATCTGGGCTGCAGGTTCGTTTATTAAAAGTAAACTACGTGGGCATGAAAATTACTAATTTGACAGACATCTCGATGCGAAGGTTGCTAATGCAGAGGATTCTTTTGTTTCGAGTAGGTCGATCTAAGGCACATGGACGAGAAATCGGGAAGCAATGTCGTGGACGTGGGAGTCGATCTCTCCGAATTCTACATGTCGGTAGAATGGGATATTTTAGAAGTACCTGCAGTACGGTGAGCATGTTACATTCATAAATATTTCCAATGTACATACAATTATTACACGTTAAATATACTCATAATTCGTATGTATATAATTTTTGCATTATGTACAATGTGTAAAAAAAAGCTAAATATTCATGCGTTTAATTTTTGCACAGATGTTTGTGATTCCTGTTGTCCATGAAAAAATGAAAATAATTCTAATTCAAATGAAAATATTGGTATTGATACTTAATGTAGTTATCATCGAATATTATGATACTGTAATTTACAAAAATTTAATATTAATTTTCATGTAACAAAAATTATTTTCATCAAAAAATTTGGCACCCGGAAAAAATTTAATTATTGAAGAAAACAAGGTTGGAAATAATCATATCATATTAATTATTATTTATACTTATACCTAATTCTGGGCGTCATTATAATAATTAATGACGTTACTATTAAGTGTAATATATTTTATTTTAAAAATAAAATATTCAATACAAAGACAAATTGCAGTTACATACTATAATCTTTAAATATTCCATCAATACAGAAGAGTAATATTCAACAAAAATAAAACAACTTTTACTCAATTTTACAATCGATTAACTGCTATCAGTTGGACAGATACGACGGTATAAAGAAATTAAGGATATCTGGATTCGAAGAAAATTCAATGCCCGGTACATTCGCGTGTTATTTTTCCCCGAAGAACGTGACGTTCAGTCGAATAGATTTTTGCTAGATATTTAAACGACTTGTCACGTAAGTGGAATATCCTTGCTATAGTCAGNAACAAAAATAAAACAACTTTTACTCAATTTTACAATCGATTAACTGCTATCAGTTGGACAGATACGACGGTATAAAGAAATTAAGGATATCTGGATTCGAAGAAAATTCAATGCCCGGTACATTCGCGTGTTATTTTTCCCCGAAGAACGTGACGTTCAGTCGAATAGATTTTTGCTAGATATTTAAACGACTTGTCACGTAAGTGGAATATCCTTGCTATAGTCAGTCAGCCGGAGATATGGTCCTAAATTGCAACCGGAATTTCAATCGATCCGCGGACCAGAGAATGGACATCTTGTATGTCGTTTGACAGAATCGCGTTGTAAAAATCACCATCTGCTGGAAAAGCATTAATGAAAGATCGGATTTTAGTATTACATTCCTATCATTAATACTAAATAATTTAATCCTATTATTAATCGTTTTTCGCGAAAAAACGATGAGGGAACATTTTCGTAGTTTCTTAAATCTCCTTTAATATCAAATTCTTATTTATTATTAGGAAAAAACAATCAATGACGATATTAAATCTTGGTTGTTATTATTGTTAATAACAGTTGTTAATAACATTATAAACATTTTCGTAGTTTCTTAAATCTCCTTTAATATCAAATTCTTATTTATTATTAGGAAAAAACAATCAATGACGATATTAAATCTTGGTTGTTATTATTGTTAATAACAGTTGTTAATAACATTATAGTAATATACAAAAGTTTCCTCTTGTGAGAAGCAATAAGATTCTTCTGATTTATATTAAATAACTGTCATCATATCTTTTATTATATACATTTATTTATAATTACATTTTTTTATACAAGTACATAATAGAACCAAAATATTTAACATAGATGTCGTGTATACATATATATTTCGTCATTTGGAATAATAATGAAAAATCTAATAACAATTGCAGAATATTTAAAATTTAAAGTAGAATTTAATCAGTTGTAACATTATTATAAATTTGTTGAATTTTTTAAATTTTCGTACACTATGTCTCTTGAAATAATATTTAAACTATTCTACTTATTCTTTCATTATCTGTTTCGTTTACTGACTGTGATATGCAGTAATACAATGCTCCCTTTGTATTAACCACAATTTATAAATGAAAATATTATTAAAATACACTTTAACTTTTAATTTATACTATTATTACTAATATTTATTATTTCTATCAATATTATATAGTTATATAGATGTATAATATCAATCACATATATCTATTTATGTATAATATTAATTACATATAATGTAATACAATAATATCTATTTATTATAATATTTAATTTACTTTCGATTAACTAATATATATGATTACTAATATAATTATTATATATATATATATATATATATATATATATATATATATATATATATAATAAATATAATATATATAATTTTTATATATATATATATATATATATATATATATATATATATATATAATGAATATAATGTATCAATATCTATATTATATTAATATATAGAAAAAAAAATTCGAAGTGTAATATTATTAATATTTTCAACGAGCATTTATTCATCGTCCATCTCGTGCGTATGATAATGTAACAAGAACAACATTTTCAGCAGTGATTTTTCACATTCCGGCTGCTTGTTGGAACTGAATTAATCTCTACCTATTGCATTTTTTTATTTGTGCAGAAATGAAAAATTTTACACCTGCTGCGACGAGCCGTACCTGGATATTACATTTAACATAACAATGCGAAGGAAAACACTTTTCTACACCGTGAACATAATTATTCCGTGTATGGGAATTTCCTTTCTTACGGTACTGACGTTCTACCTACCCAGCGACAGCGGGGAGAAGGTAAATAGAATCTGCATTCGTAAAAATTTAACGTAGACCATCTTGCATGAAATTAAGTCGGAATAAACACGATGGCACGGATTTTAATTTACTCGCTCTCGCAATTTTTCGTCTCTGTTCTCGTTTCTTCCATATATGTGTGTTTCATAACGTATATATGTTATATCAAGAATTCAGCCAATCTTCGTTCCTAATTATTGAAATACGCATCGTACGTCGGGAATTAAAAAGTCCAGTTTGGAGATGATGACGAATACATATTTTCTTTATGCTTTGAAATTTTCGCTTTGAATAAGAAAATATTGAATGACGTATAAAACCACTAGAAATTCTAGTTAACAGTTATCAGTAATTAGGTTTTAATAGGATTTACATGGCATCAACTTATGTTATGTTGTATTCATTATTACAACGTATTAATAGTATTAAATTTTTTTTTTCAATCGGTGTAAACGTTTACACTAAACATATATGAAACTAAAATTAAATCAATTACAATATTGAACGTACAATCCAAACAATTACATACATAAGTAATTTAGCACAGAAATTAAAGTAAAACGTCATATTATTGTCAATGTGATCACAAATAATAATAATATTAATAGTAATAAATCCTAAAAAAGAAGTTTACATAATACAAATTTGTCACTTATTAATTCGATGAATCGCAGCTTCTGTCTAACGTTTTAAATACAAGACCCGTTTGAAGTTTTCACCTTTTGAAGGCACCGTGACACGAGCACCTTGCTCGCGAGCGAGAGAATTATTATGTGACGAATTCAAAGGTTTAAGTTGGCCGTGCGGAAGCTTTTATGAAAGAAAAGAAAAAAAAAAAAAAAAAAAAAAAAANGTTTGCCGGTCCGTTTTCTGGAAATTTCAATCTCGCGAACAATAAGGAAGGCCGCGTCAAAGAGTCGCCGAAGTTAATTAAAACTCACTGCCTGTAAATGCACTAGTCTGTCTTCCATCGACATAAGCGTTCAGCGATATGACCAATCGCAGACCCCCCTTGAACTACCATCAGACACCGTTAATTAAAATCGGCTCTGCTTGCAGATTCACCGCAATGCAATTAATCCCTTTATCCATCGTGGAAATGGTAAACGTCTGTAAATGCCTTTAAAGCGAGCCGGTCGTCGATTTTTCGCAAAAGCATATTCACGTGCAATGACGATTGTGGCACACGATGGAAGATTCCTTTTACAGATGCAAGGTATAAAACGTGTATATGTTTGGTAAATAAATCGGAATCTCGAACCGTGTAATTTTTAATACACGCGTGTCTATGCATTTATATTCAAAGTATACTATTTAAATGTAACTTTCGTCATGTGTGTTTGATTAAAGTATTATAAATTATTGAGATTTCTCTTAACAGATTCCAAAGTTATTAAAGAATTCATCCCATTCGTAGTCTACAGTCTTACAAAATTTTAAAGAGTCGAAGCATTCGCGAATTAATTGCTCAGTCCTCGATGTGTCTGTGTAGAAAACACGGGCTTGAAATTCCTCGATACACGTTTCACGATGTGAAGCTCATTCGAGAACGACGAGATACCGAGAAAGAGACAGAGTAATTGCCTGTTTCCTAAGTTCCCCGTTCTTCCCGTGTTCTTCGCCGGCGAATGACCTGACGCAACGAATATAAATCCGATGGAGAAACTTTGGATTTATGACGGTCGTTAATCATCCGCGGCGAAAGTTTCACTAGGGAGAGCCGTACTTCCGTGGAATGCAAGTTTTATTGAACCGTGACTCTGTGTCGTGCGGTGGATCTGCCTGTGTTTCGAATAAATCTGTAACAGTTGATTTCATGGCAGTTTCATTTTCGATTTCGCGCCGATGGTTCGAACTCAGGCTCGAGAATTCATTCCATTTCTGTAGAAACGACTTGATCAACATTTTTCTTGGTTCTTCCCATCAACAAATATAACGAACGAGCGCCTTTCAAGTTAGTTCTTTCAGTTTATTTCTCTCGATTTATTTCGACCACGCTGATACAAATCTCTTTTCATTTCTGGTAATTTAACTGTTCAAAATGAAACGGCAGCTTCATTCATAAACACGGAATAAATTGTTTTCTAAACTATTTCCTGTTATTAACACGTTGACTGCCAAGATAACTCGTCGTTTGTGTTATTACCTAGGACGCCAACTACGAGTTATCTCGTAGTTTACTTGCCATATTTGTGCAGCTACGATGAGACTCTCGTAGTCTATCAGTGTAAATATGAATAGATAGCCTCAGGGAAGAGAACAAAAAATCAAACATTATTAGCTTACATGAACAGAAAATATAATAATACAAAGTTTATTCAAAATCAACAAGCAAAAGAATATTTTTATTTGTGGTCATTTTTAAAACAATCTTCCACGCAAAGGGGTGGGCTTCTCTTGACAGATTGGAATACTCTGTAAACAATGAAACTCTTGCAATCTAATTTTTTTTTTTAAACTGGTTGAATCTCTTCTCCAATCAATAAGTTTTATTTTAGAAGAAGTTGCTTTATGAAAAAGTTTGTGCGCAACCTTTTGGGCCATCTAATGGTCTTTCTTTACATAAGTCAACTACGAGATAATTCGCAAGATCTTTTTTTCCAAAAAAAAAAAAAAAAAAAAATAAANAACATTCTGTATGCTTTTTGATGATCACTATGTATTATAATAGGAGTTTTTAATAATATAATATGATTAAATTAAATTGGCTTCTTAGACCGGGATTCTGAAAAGTACCGTGGCAGTCAACGTGTTAAATGTGTTTCGAAACACGCAATAAAATATTGATGCTAAACGCTGTTGATAGTAACGTGTTCTGAATGCATGTCAAAAGAAAGGAACATTTGTTTCGCCGTGCTGCGAGGTTGGAAAATCGATTGAAGCCCCTCACGAATGTGTTAAACACAGAAGCAGAAATTCCTCCTTTTCCCCGACTTGTGCATACAGGGTGTGAGCCGCGCAATTGTCTCGTAAACTCGTTCGTTGTAGAAAGAAAAATGTTTCAAATAAAACTCACTTCGTTTCGGGGAGGAAGTCTCCCCTAAAACTAATATACATCTTCTGAAACAATCTTAACCTACGTAATAAAAATTGTAAGACTTAGTTTTCAAGTCGCTAATAACTCACGCAAACGGCTCATGCGACTTCAAATAATTTTAGTTTAAGAAAGAAAGTTCCACTGGAAATTTCCTTTTTTCTCTTTCTTCTCCGGGACTTTCTCTTTACTTGCTCACTTCGAACGGGACACTCTGTGCACAGTATTTATCCGACGTAAGACACGAGAACAGGGGTTTCACCCCCTGTTTCACCCCCTGTTTCGCGGGACATCAACAGCTCAGAGCAACTGTGTAAATATACACGAAAAATATCGAGCGGAATTGACAGACGCCAGTCACGTCTCGCCGAGCAGACGAGCGGGAAACGCTCGACGAAGATACGCAGAAGGAAGCGTAAGATCGTGCGCCGCGGGGTAAAAAGTTTCGGAAGGAGGATGAAAAGAAAAAGACGGATGGGAACCGGGACGATGCAATTAATTCCTTTATCCTCGAGAACGGCCGCGCTTACCTATACTTAGCGCCCGTAAAGCGGACGTGTGTGAAATATGCGCCGAATTAGTTCTCCTCCCGCGCGGCTGTCGGGCCTCGTTATTCCCCCTTATCTGTAAGCAGAGGCTAGTGGTTACTTTTCACTACCACGACGTACGCCATTTTTCATTTGCAGCCTGCACGAGCGATATGATCAAATTCTATGCCTTGACGAAATTAATGTACAAAAATTTTCGAGGATCGAAGATTCGGTGTTTCAATCGTTTGTAAGCGCCTGTACGTAGTTGTGTTCGGACTTAATCTTGAACAAGTATTTGAATCCTTTCAAAATCTTTATAATATAATAGGTGTGTATGATATAATACCATAGAACAGAACATTATGTATTGTATTATAAACAAAAAAATTGCATTTACATCTAATTATAATGTTAGTAAAATTTAAAAAAATGAATATAACACGATATTCCAATCTGACTTTATTCCTGACTTTATTATTATATAGTTTAGAAATATTTTTGCGAATTTCTTTGACATTTAGACCCAGCAATATATACGGAGAAGTATTCTGAATCATCCCTTTGATATTTTGAGCTCATTGAAACTAGAGGAAGGAAGCCCACTTCCGTAATAATTGAAATTTCTATGAGAATACAATCTACTATAACGAAATATTTATTTTATCTACCATACAACACAATATACTTTACTTTGAATATTTTACATCCAAAGGCATTTTTATATATTACATGCATTGTGGATACATTTTTGCAACTCCCAATCTTCACAAATGCATAAAATCCTAGTTACATGTTACATATTAAAAAACTCGATCGAAAAAATATATATATTATGTGTTGCATGTTAGAAATATCAGTACAATACAGATATCTGTTTTATCTATTTTATAAGAAGAATATATCAAATTGGCACAAAGGGTGCAAATTAAAGTACTTCCAAGGGGTTAATAAATATACGTTCACAACCAAGATTCGACTACCTCAATATACATTTTATAATATTTTCTTGAACAGTCACAAAGGTACATGATCACTATTACGCGACTGTTATCATTGGTTACACCTAGTGCATGCTTGACCCCATCACTAGACTCTCCATCACCGGCTCTCTTGCCACCTTCGTCCTCTTCTTTACCTCGTTTCATCCCCCGTTGGTTTTTCGCTTCTCTGTCCGTTTTTTTTTTCCACGTTGGAGATCTGGCTGCAGGCAACGATCCCCTTTGTGGCCGTGGCTCTCAATACGCGACAGAATAAATAGAGGAAAGGAACTGCTCTCGGAGTTGCTCGGTTCCGTCATTGATGCGCTTTTTCATCCCCGTCGTTCGACAGCCTCTTATCTCCGGATCTAGCGGGGCGGGAGAGACGGTTCTCCGCAGGAAAAACCGCGTTTCGGTTTATCGAACGGTGCCGAACGAGCGAACGCTTTGCGAACATACGGTTTTCACATACGTTGCCTCCGCGCCGCGCTTCATCCCTCCCCTGTCGTCGTCGTCGTCGTTTCTCCGCTCTTTCAACCTTCCGTGAAAGAACATGTGTCACCTGTGACTTTCCAATGTCTGTTTTCTCTTCCTATCCCCTCCTCCCCCCTCCATCTGCCTTCCATTTGCCCGATTCGTGAAATCAATCGTGATCGCGACTTCCGCGTGTTGCCGCCGCGCTCGTCGTTGCCCTTTCAACGCAACGATCGACAGATCGTGTCCCCGTCGAAGTATTGACTGCGGAGGATCAGCTTCAGAATTTGGGGCATTAATCTTAGAGATTGGCGAATATTCGCGACTGTCGAATCGGAGCGTCTCTTTCGGTAACAATACTTTCCAACCGCTTACGGTAGAATTCATGGCAATTAGATTCGTGAGGTGTGTGTTTTGTTGTAAAAATATGGATGTCAGGACGGACAGGAACAGAGAGTTCTTCGAGTAAATAAATATTTTATTCGTGATATTGTACTTTGACTGGCTGAACTAGTTATATTTAAATATTAAAGTTCTAATTATAGTATTCTTGTTACTCAGAAGTTTATTGTTATTAAATTTATTATATTTATTAAATTATTATATTTATTTAAATTATTAAAATAATGTTTATTTAAATTTATTTAAATTACAAGTATTTATTATCATTTGTTGTTATTAAAAGCAAAGAGTGCTCAGAATGCTCTCTGGGGCATATTTAAAATTTCAAACGAAGTAATGACTCCGTCGAGTAAATGAATATTTTATTCATAATATTAAAATTAAACCTTACTCGGTAAATAGACTTTTATGCGATATATACGCTTTATACACTCAATGCACGGATAGTTATCCTTTATTTGGCATCTTCTTTGAAATTTTTGAAGAATAGAATAATTTTTACGATGAAATATTATATTCAATATTTAATATATTAAATAATAATAATATATAACGATATTTAATATTTAATAAAAAATTCCACATTTTTTTTATTTTGTTTATTCGTAATAACATAAAAAGAAGTTTCAAAAACTTTTTCACATCACTGCGTGAAGCATTATTACGTTATGAATATTTAATAGTTGTTAATATTTATTATTATTACCTGTACTGTATTTAATAAATACACTATGTGAATTTTATTTGTCAAAGCGGACGACACGGAGTCGGAATGCATCATTTTAAAAAGAAGCAGCGCTTTATATTAAAGCTCCACTGAGAATAACTCTTGTTGGAATAATTCTTCAGCCAAAAGGATTAATGAGAGAAGGTTAAAGTATAGATTTTCTGTAACGAACTGACGCAACAATCAACGCGTTTGTTCATTCTGCACTCGCACTTCGAATTTTCCTTAGAAACTGTTCGCATTATCTGCACGAGTAAATGAATTATTTAAGAAGAGGGAATGAAACGATAATTATAAATGTGTCGAATGTTTTTCATTCATCAACTTTCGCGCGAGAGTTTCATGCGTCGGTTCATCTCTGAAAATGAAAATTAAAACGTTTTATTGTTCACGAGCATNAAAAAAAAAGAGGCTTCGAGTTTGTTCGAGTGTATGATTTCTTTTTACAAAATTCTAATGGTTTCAGTATTTAGTACTCAAATATTAATGGGAGTTACTTTGTGCTGTTGTTTAACCTTCGAACGATTACAATGATTATAATGATTATAATAATTCGTATCATATTATTAGAAATATGATATATTATAAAGATCATCATTTGCCATTTTATTATTGAAAGCAACACTTCACCGAGTGCTGATACGACAAAATACAGACAGCAATTTATTCGGTTGTATCTCGTACTTAATAATTCACTCGTTACGTTTGAAATTTGCCCTCGGCGGGAGTACATCTCTCGCAACATTCGAACTGTGAATCTCAAGTTTAGACGCGCCATGTTACAGATAGTAGATTCTGGATTTTCCTCGACTAATTCGGCCCCTTGTGTAGCCGGGAACTTTCGTTGGAACATCCTTCACAAGACTGGAACTCTCCGCGGTGAGAAACTCTGCGAATCATTGGCGGCGAATACGAACTCTGTGCATCAAATGCAAAACGAACGTTGCTGCATCCGGTCGAAACGTAGACAAGCATTTGAACTTTTGAAATATTTTTCCAGGCATACGCATCCATATTGAACTTGGCGAATTTTCATACGAGATTTGGATATGTACAGAAATTATATGAAAATTGTTCAAAGTAAACTACACGGTGTGTCTCGTTTCAAATATTCTCCTTGTTCTCGCAGATACGAAGAAATTTTATTACAACGAAAGTTATAATAAACAGCATAGAGAGGATTAGTACTATTAACCAACTGGTACTAGTTGATTTTTATTTTATTCATTTTGTTTCAGTCGTTTACGTGAAATTAAATGCTGTTGCACAATGTTTTTAAATAACAATATTTATTGCATGTATTATTAGCATGCAATTCGTTTGATTACTAATTTCAATTAATATCGCTCCGGTTATTACTCCGATCATATCAAAATAATTTCTGTAAAACAAAGTGTTGAATGCTACGTTTAATCATACTCTTAGAGTATATGTCCCCGAAATGTTTCAACTCATTAGACTAAACATAAAATAGAAATAAATTCTTATTTCGTGACAATATGTACATAACATCTTTCTATCATTTATCTTTTTACCTTTTTTTACCTTTTCGTTTCTGAACATTCCGCGTACATCCAATACAATATTCTTTGCTATCAATCATTTTGACACACGCATCAAGTCCATGAATTCTAATGTTACAAAATTTCCACTCGCGTTTCCTTGTCCGAATGTTGTCGTACTCTAATATCATTTGTTAATGTTATTTGAAATATATACATTTAAACATATTTATATGTACTTCAATTGTATCTATTTGTTACGAATATATAAATTTATGCGTAAGCACATTTAAATGTAATTTAAATGTCGCTGAAATAATTTGGAACAATCATAATTGTTATAATATTGTTTAATTTTAAGTTAAATTAAAACTACAATCCTGGGTAAATTTAAGGTCCGAATATTTAAAGTGAATTGAAATAAAGTTAATGAAACTTTCAATATAGCGAAAAAAACATTGACAAATTTTATAAGAAGCCAAGGAAAAATCAATTTATGCAAACAATTCACAATATCTAGAATATTTACAGTATTCAAGAAAATAAAATAAAATAATTTGATGTTAACGTATATCGACAAAAAGAACAAATAAATATAATATTACATAATATTACATAAAATATAATATTAGGTGACTGAAAATTGTGCAGAATGACTTTAAATTTCATTGTTAAAATTTTAGAATTATTGGAATACGTGTTTCTCGAGCACGTCGAGAAAAGATTTATACACATTTCACGAAGTATCAACCATTTATTAAAAATGAATATATAAAACTCATTATAATTAACGTTCTTTAACTGTAACTGTCGAAGCGTAACAAAAATATCACGGCTTTGGAATTACGTTACCAATTATTTATACACGAGCAAGAGTCCAATCATTTATTCACAAATCAAGACTCTCCAATTAACAACAAAATAAAAATATTTTATAACGAAATTGCAACTGTCGAGTTGTACGTATTTGCTTAACACATTCTGCGCCATCTTTACGGGCCTTGCTTACTAAAAACCTAACCTAAGCCTAACCTAAATCTAATCTAAACCTAACCTAAATCTATCATCGATACTCATAATTCTTATATTTTTTGCAATTTAAAAAAATCATTATAACTCGATATATCGATTTGGTAATTTATTTTGTAATTTTTATTAACAGCATTTGCTACAATTTGATATCACGAAGGAAGTCAACATTTTAAAATACTGTACTTAACATTTTAATTATAACAAAGAAATGCGGACTAAAAAATTATAATAGATATGTATGTATACATATCATACAATGTTATATTGTATTTAGTATTATTTAACTTGGTAGAAATCAATCATTCATAAAAGAAACTTGACGGAATTTACAAATATACGATGTTTCGCTTCGTTTTTTTTATGCGCACCTATCTACTCGCGGTTTTTCCCTACATGACAAGTATACTCGACACTGATCAAATGAAAAAAATTCCATCTTTTCGCGACGAGTATACTCGACACGAAACGTTTAAAGAGTTAAGCGACACAATACAAGAAAGGGACACGTTTCTACGTGACGCGGTTGAAGCGTGTTAAATTAAAACTCGCCGAGGGAAACAGGAAAAGTCAAACGTCGATCCGTTTCCTGCTGAACGCCTCAATTATTCCGTGACGTGGAATAAGGAGCGTTGCTTGCACAAATCGAGTTACACGATCGTCTCGCGCACGTGTCGCGTACGTTCGTCGGGCTCAGTGATGGTGGCGTTCTCTTTATCCCCGATATTAGACAAGATTCAATTTACCGTGAGTTCGGAAGGTGTGTCAACTATCAATATAGAACAATATTGATCCAATTGTATGGACGGGGAGGCGGGTCTGTGTGCTAACACACTACAAGCCCCGATAGATCTCTGTTGTCCGTGGCCGGAAACGTAACACGGAAACACTGGATTAATAACAGCGAGAGACGTGTCGCGGCGAGGGTGAGACTCGGAGTTTTTCGCGTGGCGCGCAGTAGCGCGAGTCGACGATTCCGTCGGAGATCAACTTCCTCCCGTCGCGCTACGAATGTTGAAGCGTTTTCTTGTTTGTACCTGTCGACTGTTATTCAAATGACAAAACTCACTCGATATTGGCGTATTGACAAGTAAAGGAAGGATGTAAATCAATTAGTAGTCAAAGATTAATTTGGAACGTGAGGCTTGTGAAAGAAAAGTAATGAGAAATGATAACTACAAAATTTACATGTCAACGCGTCATCATTGCTTTCTGGGAATGTCATTCCTACTTGAACACGCCTCCCTGAATAATTCATCGATAACGTAGTTAAATTTTAATCGAATAACTTATCATTACAGGTCACGCTCTCCATTTCCATTCTCATCAGTCTTCACGTGTTTTTCCTGCTGGTCGTCGAGATCATTCCACCTACGTCGCTGGTCGTGCCGCTGCTTGGAAAGTACCTGATATTCGCCATGATACTCGTTTCGATAAGGTAAGTACTCGAGACATGTGTAATCTCGTATTATAATTCAAAAATCAGCCCATCCGAGAATTTTTCAAACATTGTACGACTCGTGCATCATTTTCATCATTCTACAAATTTTTCGTAAGATCGAAAGCAGTTTGAATGCAGTTTGATGATAAAGTTTATCGATTATTAAGATTTTGTAAATCGCGTACGTGGAATACAAAAGTGATCAGCGATTAAAAGAGAGACTTAAATTTTTGGACATCGATGTCTCTTTTGCCTATCTAAACATATCATTTTACCAGCTACACGATGCAACGAACAAAAAATACATACAATTGTATGATTAGGAAACATATTTTTGTACACTTTGTGACTGCTTCTTTGAAACTCACTTTTACCACAAGTGAATGTCTTTTCTTGCGTTGAGTATTTTATTACGAATTACTGAAAAATTTCGATACACTGCTCAGAATTTCAATTTACTAGAAGAGATCATCATTGACGATGTAATTAATAGAAAATGTCTTTATTTACATTTATTACAATGCTCTCGATTGTCGCGTCTGTGATCTCGATAGAGGTAAATTTATACGTAAAACTTGAGCCTTTAAGAACATGTTTTTTACATATCTGTACGCATTCTTTTACCAGCTACAATAAAAAAAATATATAGTCATATAAAAAAAAATATCGGCGACGTTCAAAAGTCCTTAAAAGAAGTATTCTTACCAGTTATAGGTTTTTTGATACCATTCACGATAGGCAAAAAATATTTATTATTATTATTTAGGTGGTATTAGTTAGTTACTGCTATTATAATATATATATAATAGTAGTAAATGTCTAAAAAGGAGGCAATCTTCTCGTACGATCTTGACAAATAACCTTAATATTATTGTTAAGATTATTTGTTAAGGTAGAAGTGAGTAGTATAATGAAAACTTTAGGCAGATGGTTATTTATTAAAAAGTTATTGTCGAAATAATTTGCATAATTCATACAGTTTACAATTTATTGGGGTTAAATGAAAAATTCAAGAAATTCTAAAGCTTCTAAAAATTTTCATCGTCTTCAACGACTCGATAATTTGGCGACGAAAAAAGAAAAAAAAATTGTAGAGCAACGAGTACATTCGAGAAGGGAAAACCTCGATCTACGAAATCCTAGATTCGATCATGAAAAAAAATTTTTCAAAAATAGTGCCTTCACTTTCTCACTTACTACGTAATACAGAAACATTTTTCTGAAAATCCAGAGGAAAAATAAAAGTTTCACGCTTCAGGATAAGATCCATTAGTATATAATCTTTCGTTACGAAGTTATCACATTTTTCGAAATCTATTGCACCATGTCAGACGTTCTTTCACTATGATTTTCAAATGACGCGAGTTTCGATATTTGCTTCGTAACACGTTCGCCGAATCCGGCGCGTTATTTGCGGTTGTATCTAGGCAAAAACGTCAAACAGTTTGCAGACGAGCTGCAAGGTTTACCTTCGAGCAAGAAATATTTATTTATTTTAAAAAGATAAACATCCATAGAATCGAAGTCATTCGCGCTTCCACGAACAAGTATCTAGGCAAAAACGTCAAACAGTTTGCAGACGAGCTGCAAGGTTTACCTTCGAGCAAGAAATATTTATTTATTTTAAAAAGATAAACATCCATAGAATCGAAGTCATTCGCGCTTCCACGAACAGGCAAATAGAACTTATGTTATTGTGGCATTCGACGGCACCTCGATTTTGCCGATGAAATTTCACAAAGGTCTGAATCATGCTGTGCTCGATCGCCACGATTACTCTTACTTTCTATTCTTATGATATTNATCGAATTTGCCCGTATGCGAAACAGGGAAGATTTAATTCACTTCCGGCCGGCTAATACGATTTTCCAGAAGGAAGAAGACAAAGGGCAAACACAAAAGGGGTGGGAGAAGGCGTAGTAGGCGTATTTGAAGGTAAACGCGGGAAGAGTGAGACCGATAAATGGTCCCAAGTCGAGTCAAAGGAGGTCGGTCCAATTTAAATCGCAGTTTGTCCCTTATAGTACCGGCTGCTAAGGCCAGCCATCGTTGAATGGATCTCCATTATGAATGGCCTCGTGAGATTTACATTCTGTCGTTCCACCGCAGCCACCTCCCGGTTATACGTTATGGCAATTTGCCTTACTCCGCCTCGCGAAGACTTACCACCCCCTCCAGCCCCTTCGTCGTTGGACTACGGACTACGTTTATGCAAATTCATATTTTTTTCGAGCGTTAATTGGAAAAATTAGAAGCGGTGTCTTTGTAGGCACAAGTGACTAAGGAATACGGAGGAATTTATAATCATCATTCTTAATGTCGTTTATATCTACGATTATTTCGCTTTGATAATTTTCATTTCATTTCGTTGTATTTTATTCATACATCTTTATCGCGAAAATTATGAAATCAAATATCCGAAATTTTAGTAATTAATCAAATGATGTAATATAATATTTAATATAATGTGATATACGAAGAATAATTTATGATATAATTTATATATAACTTCATGGAACTAGAAGAAGTAATTTAGTAATTAAACTTTCTAAATTCTTTCGACAAACTTTCAATGCACGAGATTTAAAATAACTTTTCCGAAAAATTCCTGTCTTTCGGCCATTAATTTTTAAACTGCCTTAATAATATTTCTAATGTATTTTTTTACAATTATAATATAAGGAGTACATTATAATATAAATGAATAATATCTTTCATATTTCCCGGTCATTAATTTTAAAACCACTTTAATAATATTACTAAAATAATGTATAATAGACATTAAATATATTATAACATGTAGTTTACCTTGTACATATTTTATACATTTTTCACCGTTATATTCCGCGAATTCTTTCAAATTTCCCATAAATTCAAAAATATTCGCAGTCTATTGATCAGAAACATCGAAATAAACGATTATTGCACACGAATTATTTTACAAATGAAAAGCGTTGCCGCACACGTGCGAGTTATTTCGCGATATATCGCAACGTGATAAAAATAAAAAAAAAAAACAAAATATCGCGCGATTTATCTCGATTCGTTTAAATCAACTTTCTCCCCCGCGAACACTCTCGATTCATAAAGTAAAACCTGTAATTGATATAAATCTGTTTCTTCGCTGCATAAAATCCAGCAACAGAATTGCTTTCGCTGGATTTGCTACGTTCGCCTCAAACCTATCGGAGGATAAAGTATCTTGAAAAATTCCTGACTGCAAAAATAGATTTCGATTAGCCTGGCTTTCACAATCAATTTACGTTCAGCTACCCAACCAGGTCAAGCTGGTTTTAAAAATTTGTTATTTTTAAACAAAACGATTAAATGTGATGGAATTCAGTTTCTTTGCTCTTAGTCTCTTGGGGTTTGTAATTGGGTTACCTGTTCATTTACAAGCAATCAAGGCTTTAATTTTCATTAGATTAATCAAAAATGAAAACAGATTTTTAGATGAACAAAGATTTATAAAATATGAGAAATATATGATGTGATTTAGTTTTATTACTAATGTCTATCAGGAAAAATGTAAAATACGAAATAAAACTAAAATTTTTGCAACCACGAATACCGCTTTTAAGTATTGATGATAAAATTTAGTTTCTTTGCTAAAACTTAGTCTCTTAATACGAGTTTATTTTTAAGTTATTACATATTCATGATTTATAAATTAATTAAGTCAATTCTCTTTGTTTTTTCAGTATATGCGTGACAGTGGTTGTGCTAAATGTTCACTTTCGATCGCCACAAACTCACAAAATGGCCCCTTGGGTGAAGAGGGTTTTCATCCACATTCTTCCTCGCTTGCTGGTTATGCGGAGGCCTCAGTATAAATTCGAAACAAATAGGTAAACGTTTATTATTATTTATTCGTTCTTTACGTGCTTAAACTGAAAGAATTAAATTTGTTAAAAATTAAATAAGATTAATCATACATATTTTCAGTCAAAAATGTAACATCTTAAGTATAGATCATCTTGTTTTATTCTTCGTAGTTCTATGTCTCACATGACGGAAGATCGTTTTTTATTCCAAGTAAAAAACAAGAAGAAAAGTTTTAATCGGAAATATTGCAATCCTTAAAACCTTAAGTCAACATCAAAATATACAATGATATAATGTATTTCGTAGAAAAGAAAGATAATAATTATTGATACAATTTGCCGTATGATACAACATTTTTTACAAATTTTTACGAATCTATTCACAGATATAGTTCTGGCAGAGTATTAATGAGAACAGTCAGAGGGAAGGAAAAGACCTGTTATTATCCTTATCATCCATCTACTCAGGAGGATAGCGAAGAACATCTAACACCTAAACGATTTCACAGTCGCGCCGCATCGAAAGAAGACCTTTCACCTTCCAGGTATTTTCATTCACTGTGAAATCTTTATGACACTTGATACGTAAAACATCATTCTCTATCCAGATTCTATTTTTCAAATTATATTCTCAAAAGTGTTAAAATCCTTTGAGTATTTTACTAGAAATTACAGTATATTTTATATACTGAAAATGGTTAGCTTGCTCATTAGGTGTTCAAAGATAATAACATTTTGCAATATATTGAATAAATTTTTAATTGGAGTGCACGTAAAGAAAAATATTTTTTAAATTAAACATTTATTTCTAAATTTTTAAATTATTATTTTTAAATTTTTCAAATTTAATATTAAACACTAAAAAGAAAATTTCTTTCAAAATTTACTGTATAAAACATTTAATAACTTAATCATTTTGCTTAAACTATTTCCATCATATAACTCCTTCCTTCCTCGAAAAAAATTTTTTTTTCTTTACGTGCAATTTCAGTTTCCCATGCGATTAAAGTTGTGAACAGTAACCTACATTTGTATTCACATATTCGAAAGTGTGTTCGTACTTTTATGAACAGGAAACTTAAACTGCTCTGGAAAAGATAAAAATTCAATGTAAATCTCCTTTCAAGTGTAATTAACCGAATATTTGACACGATGATATATGATAGAAGTTGTTTAAAAAGTAATTAACTTACACGACGTATTATATTATACTGACATAGTATGGTATCATGAGACTTGACTAACAAGATTACAAGACTACACCAAATTCCAGTTCAAACGGAATTCAGTATTATAAAGAAAATTTCGTAACTCGTACGAGGTAATAATTTAAATTGGATTTACAACGAAATGGTAGGACATTGATAATCTGAAAAACCATGAAAATGATAGTAAAATCAGATTGCGTTAAGAAATTACATTTCAAATTGTATATCGTAAATTTGAAGAAACGTTACGTTGAGAATTTCAATTACCAGAAAATGGTTTTTACTAAAAACTGATTATTAATCGAAAATGGGCAAGTATTGTTGATTCATTGAAATTAATTAAAAATAAGAAAATACATTTCAATTCAATTGTCTTAAATTTTAAAATTAAATTGCGTTATTAATCATAAAAAAAATTATTCCTTTTTCAAAATTAATTAACAGTAATCATCATTTTCATATCTTCCTCTATAACTGTGTCAGAATAAAAAAAAAAAATCCTTGAAACACTTTGAACATAAAACGATCTTCATAAAACATAAAACAAAAGTCAAATTTGAAATTCCACTTCCAAACCTTCGTTACGTAAAGCAGAAGCCTTAGCTTTAACAAGCAATCAATTAATAAACACGAATAATAATTTCTTAATGAAAAACATTTAACGCGTGAGGTTATAAGAGAGAATTTCAAATTACGAATGGATAAAGCAAGTAATTTATACAGACCGGATATTACGGTACAAGAAAACTTTGTAATCAGGCTGCATTGTCTTGTTCGTAATTTAGTCTCGCTGACGGTGCAAGGTTCGGTGGAAGTTGCCTAATCCATGGACCACCGTTACCACCGCTTCCTCTTCACACAGAATGCGAAGATCTCTCTGTTTCCGGCGAGGCAGGGATCGAAGAGGTTAAAAGTCCGGTGCTACGAAGTCCGCCAGCGTTCTCGCATTCGCGCTGCCCACCAGAAATTCACAAGTCCTGCATCTGTGTGCGTTTCATCGCGGAGCACACTAAAATGCTCGAGGACTCGACTAAGGTAACGTGAACTTTCTAAGAATGTTGTTTCCTCCCCCTGCTGTTGATGTTTCGTACTGCTTTCATCGCCCTTCGACATTTTATATTTTTCTCGATCGTTCCGCGAGTACGAATGATTTTTTTTCTTTTTTTTTTTTTGAGAGTCTTTCGGATTTAACCGTTTACAAAGTGGCACCGTGGGATAATAAATAAAAGATCGAAGTATGAAAGCTTGTGGAATGACCTAATGCTATATTTTAATATTACCTTAAGCTTTAATACACATAATACATGCAATATTAGCATTATTATGAAAATGAGGAATTTTGAATAGAAGATGTATTCAAATGTATTCTATTATATTTCATTCTAGTATCGTCTGAAATGATTATACACATAAAAGATAATAATATTTTCAGTTATATTAACTGTTAATGTGAACGTTGTTTCTTATATTGTTTTCTCTGATAAAAGTAGGAAAAGCAAAAAGATTACTATAATGTAGTTATGAATTTTATATCTTTTATATCTTTTATAAATCAATATTATCATTTTGTGAAAAATATCTACATCGTACATAAATATTGCATTACAATGGAACTTTGATAATTCCAACTTCTGCAAGACGAAAATTTTCTTCATTTCCTTTCCATGAAACTTCACTATAAAAACCTCTACGGCTCGAAATATAAAGTTTCGTCGACTTGAATCTTTCGGTCACATTTTACCTCTGCGACTCGAATTCAAAGAGGTCCGACTTCTCCAATTATAGATCGAAGTTTACTTCTATATATACACACCTATACAAAAGTTGAAGCACTCTTTGCTTTCTGAACTAACGGAACTAACTTCTCCGTATTCCTGAAAAGCAAGAATATTATAATTATAATCTCTGATCTTTCAAATATAATTGATTGAAGCAACATTATAAATAAACATTGATTTAGAGTGGAAGAAAAATAATTTTTTAACATACATTGTTGTACTTCCACCGGAGATGTAATTTTGAAAGAAACGTTCTTTTATTATCTTTATTTTAAACGTACAATTATTAATAAAACTATTATTCGTACAGTTCAATGTAGAATCTAATGTGAATGATAAATTTCAAATCAAAGAGAAAAGAAATTCAAAAATAATTTTCACAACATTATTACACTACCACTGGAGGTATATGAATTTACAAAGAATTTTCAAAAGTACATCGTTCTACTTCGTTCCGAACATACAACTTACTAATTAAAAAAAAAAATGAATTTCTACATTATTCGTGCAATTCACTATAGCGTCTGAATGACAAATTTTGACAGAAGAAACAAGATCAGAAATTACTTTCAAAAGAAGATCATTATACCTCCATTGAAGGTAATATAATTTTCAAAAGAACATCATTTGTGTGTCAATCAAATTACAATTTACTAATGAAAAAAAAAAATAAATTCTCGTATTATTGGCTGATCAATGTTAAAGGGGATAACTTTCCAAAAAAAAAAAAAAAAAAAAATAATTATGATNCTGGAGTTGCATTTTAGACTCGCCAAGTGTAACGTCGTTTGCCGAGAATGAAAATTCAATTATCATAATACTTAATGCGATACCACCATAAGGTCTAATGTGCTAATGAATTTGTAAAAAGGTGAAAGAAGACTGGAAATACGTGGCGATGGTGTTAGACAGACTATTTCTTTGGATCTTCACTCTGGCGGTGCTGGTAGGCACGGCTGGGATCATTCTGCAGGCACCGACCCTCTACGACGACCGGGTACCAATTGACAAGAAATTCAGCGAATTCGCAACCACCACGGTGGTGAACTGTCCGCCGCAATAGTCCATGCCCGAGCCCTGCACCGTAGACAAAGACTAAGGACCAACACAACCGGATGTTATTTACTACCAACCCGGAATCTCACCCTAGTCTCAGGGGAACTTCCAGCTTCCGCTATTGTTCAATAACGAAATTACGGTAAATGGGCTCCATTCTCTATTCGGCAAGCAATTGCTAAGTATACGACATGCACCGAGTTTCACCAAGTGCAGAGGACAATGACGAGGAACGACGAGAGAGAAAGTTCAAGGAAGTACTACGAGGTTTATCTCTTTTGTTTCCCTTTTGTCGAGCTCTTCCTTTTGGCATCGTCTGAAGCTGCTCCAGCAATAACATAACTAATTAGGAAAAAGTGGTGGAACGAGTTGGGTTGTTTCAAAGACGAGTAAATGTTATCCCTTTTAGTGATGGGAAATTGGTTCGTTCTTAGTTGCTGACAACGATGTACTAAGTGAAATCGAAAATTCAAACGATATCTATCAAATATGTGAAAAAAAATGACATAATACGTGGTACAATTAAATGCATGAAAAAAAGATTCGAAAATTAGATTGATCAACTCCATTTTGTACGATTATTATTATTATGCTGTATGACTAATATTCAATATCAAGTATAAAGATAAAAGATTTGTTCGTTAAATAATTGCGAATCTGAAGATAAACTTTTAAAAATAATACTCGTGATTGTCATTTCCCTTTGTACTTCAATTTACGGAGTTGAGTCAGACATTATGCTTGAAAAATTACGATTTTTCGCTTGAACACTGAGAATCCTAGAATTACAATGTTGCAGTTATTATTTTAAATTAAATTTTTTTATCACTTTTCTCTCAATTTCAAGTCACTAAAAGGGTTAATTTACCTTGGGATATTAATATTTTCGGTTCTGTTTGGAAGAATTATTCCTAGACTGCGGATTTTTATGCAAATTCATATTTTTGAAAATATAATTAGAAAGTTAAAGCTTCGATAGAAAATTGTTTCACGTACCGTAGTACTATACTTTGGATATTTTACATATTTTATATAATGTCACAGTAGGAACTCGATCGATC
Source organism: Lepidotrigona ventralis hoosana (assembly GCA_002806875.1). Taxonomy (NCBI): domain Eukaryota; kingdom Metazoa; phylum Arthropoda; class Insecta; order Hymenoptera; family Apidae; genus Lepidotrigona; species Lepidotrigona ventralis. The sequence continues at coordinate 650 of NIPQ01089486.1, read as the reverse complement.
GAATTAAGATCATTTGCGTGACACCTTAATTTCAATTGTCTCGTGTAAATAATGTAATGATTTATATTTGTTTTAAGGTTTAACTTATATTTAATTTCAATAATAAAGTAACTTGTATTTACTAAGAATCCTGCTAATAATATTATGTTATTAATATTAAAATTTATTTTTATTTTAAATTTTAATAATATATTTCACTCGATTTATTTTTTAAATCATTAATTTCATTACTATCTACTTTAATATTCTAACACAGTGACATAATAACTTGCACTTATTTAATTTTAATAACAAAATAACGTATGTCACACCCTTGCAAAATTCTTCCCTCAGTATTGCGTTGCCAATAATTCTTATTATTCGCAGAGTGAATGTCTAAGACGAAAGAAAAGAGTAAAGGTAATAAATTTTACCAATTACATTAGTTAATCGACATCCTACTCTATATTAATAATATATTCTTTGTGATATACTGCTTGTTCAAAATTTTCCACAAACGCATAAAAACCCGCACTCGATGAAAAGAACATCCGTCAGAACCATCCGTGAAACAAACGCATACATTCCCTGAAACTTTCCTTGTTTTCTTTTTTTTCTTTTTTTTTTTTTATGGTTTGTCACGAGTCTAGGCAAATGAACGACTGCGACAT
>NIPQ01089484.1:0-16064 GCA_002806875.1 Lepidotrigona ventralis hoosana | reverse complement strand
TTTTTTTGTTTTTTTTTTTTTTTTTTTTTTGTAATTTAATTTAAGCGGATAACTGTTTCACGTTTTGTGAAAGTGGAAGAATGGCTATTTTTGAAATTTTCATTTTACCAAAATTATTTCCTGTGATTTAAACAAACCTCTTTCAAAACTACTACTGTCTACTCTAAAATCTTTCCACGTGCAGATGTCAACAAAGTCTCAATTCTGAAAATAATCAGGGAATTCCTCGATTTTCACTTTTTCATTCGGACGCTGTGCTTCAAGCGTTTACCTCGCAGCGTGTCCAAATTACGAATAATGCTTTTCACATCGCGGAAAATCTGCACGTTGAAAGTGCCGCCATTTTAGACGGCAGTGGGAAGCAGTGGGAAGAAGAAGCTTGCGACACTGGTAGTTTTATTTTGGTTTAATCGCTATTTCAAATGTTCGAAGACTTTCTGGAAAAGAAAACAAGAAGTTATCGGAAGAAACAAATAATACGACTGAAGAATTGCTTTGAGATTGAGAAAACGGATAATTTGAAAATGAAGATGATTTACAATTTATGTGTTAGTACGGTAGTGAATTTCAGAGTGATCATCAAACACTGAATATGAATGAAAAGAAAGATATTGTCAATGTATTTAGAAAATAACAAAGAACCAGATTACCGACAGATACTGAAGATAATAGTGAAGAAAAAACGAACGGCAGAAATTACTATGGATGGAACAGATTCTTCAACCTGGAAGACCATTTTTAATTATGTAAATTTCATTTTTTATTACACGAATCTTCTTTCTTTTTTTTTTTCGTAACTCGAACAATTGTTTTCACAGTTACCTGCATTGCAAATGCAATGGCGATCGTTTGTAAAAATACATATTCAACAAAAGTAAATTTCGTTAATACAACTGCAATTCGATTGAATATTTTGTTCTCCCTTGAAAGGGTTGTTCGTTACAAGAGAAATTCGAACCTGTTAATTATCGCGTCGAGCGGTTCTACTGTGTGCCGGCGAGTGTTTATTAATTTTCGATCGGTCGAGCTGTTGAGTGACGACAGCCACGCCAGGATATGAAACAATGGAGATTTTAACTAAGGATTAAATTTGCATTTCAACCTCTAGAATTCCATTTCCATGATTTTAAATTAACACCGCCTTTGCCAACGCGCGGTGGATTGCTTTAGAGACGCTCTTTCATCCACGCGGAAAATGAAAAAAAATGTCTCCATGTTACGTAAATGTCTTATGTTCTTGTTAATTTTTTTTTTCTTTCTTTTTCCTTAACGAGAGTGTGATCGTGCGTTGCAACACGACTATATATTCTCAATGAGCAGTAATTCATGAAACTCGAGAACTTAAAAAGTCGTTTTCACAGAGCAAATGAGAATTTGTTAACTCGCAATTAGCGCAGGAACGTAGCCATTAATTACGAACGAACAACTATTCCAAGTGTTTCTGTTAATATCGTTTCATTAACGCGATTCTCGTAATCGTTGCTTGCTGGACGGAGAGGAGCCATTAATTGGGCAAAGTTTCTGACACTGATTAAGCGTCTATATAAATGATATCTTTAGTTATTTGGACAAACTAGGCTTTATCGCATCCGACAAATTGCGGACCCTTTGGCAATCAAGGAAATACACAATACTGACGTAACTGGGCCATCGATTAGGCGTTTAAAGGAGATTGGGAAGATTATTCAATTTGAATTATACGATTCCCGGAGTTGCTCAATCCGGAAATGCGATTCCACCGAACGGAAAGTCTGCTAATTTCTGGCTTCGACCTCGACGGAAGTTCCGCTTGACCGGATTAGACGCAATAAAACATCAAACTGCCATCGTGAAAGGATTCCGGCGAGATGTCGTCGAATTTCCTCGAGTCAAGCGACAATTTTTAATCCCATCGTTACCCACCATCTTCTTTCAACTCCAACTCGAAACAGATTCTCGTCGAATGTACGGCAGAGAAATTTTAAGCGATCTGGAGAACTGTTGCGTAATTTTTTGCATGTATTTTCATCGTGTTCCAATATTAAACAATATACGAATTCTGGTGAAGAATTGTACCAATATCGAAAATTTATATTGGCATAATTTGGTGAAAGAAAACCACGTGATTCGCTTGGATTTTAAGTCTCTACCTCGGTTTTTTTTTTTAGAAATAGAATACTTTTCTCTCGAAAATTGTAAAAATTCAAACGCACATAGAAGCATTAAAAAAATTTTCTCACGAGTAAATGATTTTTTTTTGAAGATTGAAGTGTCTCCTTCGTACAACGAACAACGTCTTAAATCTTCATCTTGTACGATTTTTTTCACAGTTTTATAAGAATATTAGTGTTAGACTAATGCTCAAAATTTAAAAAAGTAGTTGAAAAAAAAGTTGTAAAAAGAAAACTTCAGTCTTCAAGTGCAGATGTGACGAACTGGCGGCCCGTGCCCCACTTTTCTGCATCCCCTCCACTGTAGTCAAACTTAGCCAAGTACTTGTGTGGTTCGCTACGACAAAAAAGAATGCACAGAATGGAATTATCTTTTATTTTAGGCGAATTTAGACATTCGTTTGAATTTTGACAATTTTCAAGAAAAAAAGTATCGCCATTTTCCCACCCACTATACGATGTAAAATCATCTTTGAAAAGAACAAATTCGCTACTGTCAAAGTAGAGGTTTCGTGTCTTAAAAGGAAACCAAATGAATCGTCACATGATTGCAAACTGTTACATCAGTTCAAATGATAGGCAATTTTTCACCGTCATTGGTACAGTTACGTTCTTTACTGTATATTTGAAGAAAATAATCTAAACACTTCGCTACTTACGTTTACTTTTAAATGCGCGTTGCCATTTGTGAGAATTGTAATTCTCCTGGACGAACAACGAAACGTTTTACAATGGAATTCCGCTGAAAGGTGATCGAAGGCTGTTAAACGAACGATAATCGATCAGACGATAAGTGTAGAGTCGGCGGCGGTGAAATTGCAAGCGTGTCTGAACTGACTCGAAGAATGAAAAATTTCCGGTCATTTGACAGATTCGTACTATTAAACGCGAAACCAGTTTAATTGGAGGACAATCCGTTAATGGCGACGCTAGAGTGCGCCTAATTCCGAGAAATTTCATTCACGAGCTATAGTTCTACTCGTCGATTGATTTTTCCCCGGCCAATCGTAATCGAATAACTGGCATGTTTATCGTTTTCCCAATATGTCTCCGATATTGCTTCGCTATCTTCGGCTTATTAAAAACATTATCAAGTACAAGGTGATCGTCTAATAAAGATTCGCGCTCGCTAATTACGCTTCTTGGGCGCGATTATTTAAAATGAGAGACACGTCATCAAACTCGTGCTCGTGTTTCGAGTCAATTAATATAACCAGGATGACAAGTGATGGTAGTTGTACAGCGACTGACATTAATATTCACGTTGAAGAATTTACACTAATGTTGAATGTTAAAATTGCTACAATTTTATGAAAAGAAAGGAAAGAACTATAAATTCAGGATTATTATTTTACTTTACTTTGTAAATACATAAATTTTATTATATATTAATATTTTCAGGATGTTAATTATGTAATTATATATCTCAAGTTCAATGAATATATATTGTAATATTAATATTCTCATATTTCAATATTTTATTCTCTTTTCTTCCTGCAATGTTAAATAAATTTATATACTTAAAATTAAGTTTCAATATTTAGTGTTCGAATATTAACGAGAGTCACTACCACATTCTCAAGATTCGAGAAGCGAGATCGAGGTTCGTTCAACTGTCTCTCAACTTGAATGGAGCAACCCTGGGTTGCCAGGGTAACGTAATATGATTTCTAATTTCGTGCTTTGCTGATATTGGTTTCCAAAACAGAATTGACTTTAGGCGTACGTCATTTCGAGTATCCATTTAGCAGTAAGCCGAATATGCACCGACCAAGCGAACTGTATGCCAATTTGAATTACCTTCGACTGAAACGTAGACAACTTCGTTCCAGTACTTTCAAAAATTACGAAAAGAAGAAAGCACGAAATTTTAGTGAAGAAAGGTAAAATATTAACTTAACATTACGAACACGTGCGCTCTAACAGCGACTTTATGATTCTGGACGCGTGGATGTCTATTTTACATAATTTTCCTATTTCACTAACATTTGATTTATCATAGTTGTAGCATCAGTGTCTAGATAATCAAATAATAAAATTAACTCTAATATTATTCGAAATATAAACATTACGTATTATAAACATCCACGCGACCAAAATCATAAAGTCGCTGTTAGCACACACGCGTGCACATATTTAAGAAACTTTTTTACTATTTTTCAAAAGAACTATTATTTGCGACCTATGATTCCTTCACAAAGTTTTACTAAAAACTTTGAAATTCGAGGTTCTTTGCATCATATCGAATTCATCTATGATAGTCAAACATTTTTTTCCCACCTTGTATGTTACGCGGAGTCGTGTCGTTGAAATCCAATCGGAAATCTCGATTCAATTAACACTTGATTCATTTAATTACGAATTAGCCCGCGCAGAATTGATGAGCTAGTTAAACAGACGGGACCTTTTTCGCCGATGCGTCAATCAACGCGATGAATCAGAAGGCCGTGTGCGGATACAATCGATACAAATTAATTCACGCGAAAGCAGTGCAACTTGGGGACGAGCCTGTTCCATTGTCACATTGTGAAATCTAATCGAACAGAATATATACACAAATGTGTTACGTTGGCCGAAAAGGTAACTGGGTTTTCTTCTTGCGTGCGTATGAAAGGCGAATTTTTCACGAGAAACAAAAAGCTTCATTCGATGCATACACACAATGTACTGTCCATTTTGATCGATTGCCTTTTGCCAACTTTTTTTCAGGTGAAAATTATTTTTGTGATTTCGCGTTCAAAAGAGTTCTCATCTGTTTTCGATAACAAAAAAAGGAAGTTGCAAGAACTATTTCATATTTTCATCATTTGGATGATCAATTCTGAGACTCCTGTAGTTTGAAGACTTCTTCATATTCTATACATTTAGATAATTTTTTTTATATGATCTTATACAGCTTGAAATCGGCTGCTAAACAATTTATAAAACAAACTTGAACAATCAGATATCAGGTTGAATACAGAGTGAATTTAGCAGTTTAAAATAATGTTAGTTATACATGTCCATCTGTTGGGAAAAAAGACGAAATTAATTATTGGCAGAGAAATAAACAAAACTGAGAGAGTGGGGCTCATGTACGGCGAGGAAATTTCAATGTAGTGGAGAGATTCATGCAGTGGAAGGGGCAGCGTTAGCGACCAAGGAGAGGGGGTAAGGGCCGCCAATTAGCCAGCTTTGTATTAGGCTATTATAGGATAACGATTAAATAATTTTGAATTGAACGAAAAATAATGAATTTTACATGAAAAACAATAAAGTATCAATTTCCTTGAATATTTCTGACTCTAATTTTCAATTTTTCAAATCACAGTTAAAAGAATCGTTGGTGACATGGAAAATTTTGTAAGCAAACGATGGAGTTAAAAAATGTGTCAAAAAATAAGGAAACTTCGTTTGATCCTAAACAAAATAAAAACTATATATCGTTTCTAAAAGACGATCCAAATTAATTTCGATCCTTCAATTCGTTCAATAATAAAACCAAGGATTAACTCTGTGAAAACAAGCCGTGGTGCTTCGAGGTTTTCGAGTTCTCGCGATCAACGTAACATACTAAAATGCGCAGATCCTCGCGTCTGTGGTTGAACGACGTCACGTATTTTCCGTACGTTTAAAGATCCAGCATCGCGAGATACGAGAGGCCAACGAGATATTATTGTCGCCGGAGGTGGAGGAAGTGGGGGCACGGACAGATATCAAATCGGACAGCAAGGCCCCCGAGTGCGTCGAGTCAGTCGACAGGAATTTAAATTTCAGCGGTCGGCGATTTGACGAAACATGAAAAAAAAGAGAAGAAAAGAGAGGGGGAAAAAAAGAGAGAGAAAAATCAGCAGACGATCCGCAACCGTGCCAACCTGTCACGGACTTGTTCGAGTTGTTTCGAGCGACGCCCGATCTCCTCCGGAGGGAAAAAGGAGAAAGAGAGACCGGAGAGGCGGAAAAAAAAAAACAGGATGGACGTGAAACACCACGAATCGATTGTAACGTGCAACGATCAAAGTGTCATCTCCGCTCGAGTGAGAATCCTTCCGCGTGGAATCACGCGAATCGCGCGATTGTTTCGAAACTCGTACCGCTACTGGTCTGCGTTAATTACGAGATATTAATTTCGAGACAGTTTCAAGATGACCAAATGGAAATATTAAAAATTGGACAAGGAAGAACGCTATTGTTCTTGTAAATTTATGAATAGTTTTTTCCCTTTTTCTTTTTTTTTTTTTCAATTTCAGTTACTGATCTTTTCCGCAAAAATTTCTGTCATTTCTATCGCTAACAGAACTTTAAGAAATTCCCGTCGTTTCTAGTAACAGTGATTCAAATTCGTTTGCATTATATTTACACTGAATTAAATTCAAATTTATTTATATTGCATTCGTATTAAACATTAAATATTTGCAAATTGCGAAGCTAATCGAATGTGTAACACGATCGCAAAGCGGGACACAGGATTGATCAGATCGATCAGATCTTTTTCTTTCAACGAAAAAAACGAAAAAGAAAGAACAGCGCACAGGTGAGCAATTATAGTCCGTAACAAGTTCTATCATGGAGAATGATGGTTTGTCAGATTTCAGGGGGTTGATTTATGGGAAGGCGACAAGAAACGTGTATTGTAATCGATCTGTTAACGTTTAACGCGAATACACAATGTGTCCCGCGACTCGTGGTCAATTAAGAGGGGAAGTGATTCTACGTGTAGAAGAAAAAAGCGGTCTCGAGAGAAAATCGAGTTTGAGAATTTATACAGGGTTCCTCCATTTAAGCGAGGCCACTTAAATATCTTTCCATAAACGATTACATAATCATCCACAGATGATGCAAAAGATATTTTTTGTCTAACATAAAATGGTCCAAAAGGTCAATAACTGATAAGAATATTTTCTTTGCGTCAAATATTCCATTAAGAAATACTGAGAAATTATAGATAATAATACACTGATTAGAATTTCAAGCTATTAGAAGAGATTATAGTTTGACGACATAATAAATAGTAAACTTATTAAATTTACTATTTACTTTAATTTATTTATTATTACTTTAATATTACTTTAATTTATTTATTATTAATAGTAAAATTATTATTAATTTATTTATTATTAATAGTAAAATTATTATTATTATTTATTACAAGGCTGTCACTTCTTGCCCAAGATCAGTGATGAGAGATAACATAAATTTCCAAGGTCATCTTCTTTACAGATCTGAAAGTATTTTTTTTTTTTAACTAGCTGCACGCTACAATAAAAAAAAAATAATTGTATGAAGAAAAACATCAATAACCTTGAAAAGTCTGTGAAATAAAAAAAAATATTCTTGTCAATTACTGGCCTTTTGAATTTTTTTTGCATTATCGCAATTCGTAAAGATATTTATCTATTTGCCTAATTCTCGACGTGACAGAAAGTGTAACAAATAATTGACAGGAGATTATCCTACGAAAATAGATAAGAGAACGTGGAATAAAATTTTTTCCTGCAAGACGCTCCGTTTATCGAGGAAATTGAGTTTGAAGATCTATCAAATCACGTGTTATATAAGGTTAAGTTTATTTTCTTGAAAACGACGCGGAGGAAAATATATTTTATCCAACATTCTTCACTGATCTCTGCGCGTAGAATATCCTCGCGTCGATCATGACATAGATGATTTTCACGAACAAATTTTATTGCTTCTTTTCAGAGTTAACCGCGAGTCGCGGAACTTCAAACTGCGTGTAAACATCAAACAAACATGTCAAACATGTCAAACGACAACGTCTACGTGGAGCATTGGAACTGAAAGAAAATTTCGAAAACAAAAATTTGCATAGTTAATAGGTGCTTGAAGGCACAGAGCGAGAACGTTGATAACTTTTGCGACGAAACTGAGTAAATAACTTCTTCTCCGCGATCAACCAATATCGCGGCAACTTTCACGAAGCCTTCGCCTTCGCTCTTTACGTTTCTCGGTGGCACGAAAGTAGAGGATTACGTATGTGTGTGTGTGTGTGTGTGTGTGTGTGTGTGTACACAGGTATATCTGAGCGAATACGCGCGCGGAAAAGGGTTTTCCCCTTGAAGGGAAAGTTCCCGGTAAAAGAGATCCAAAGAAATTCTCGCGATATTCGCGGGATAGAATTCGAGAGAGATTGAGCTTGTTTCCCTTCCCTCGTCTCCTATCCGCAAGTTTCAGGTAAAGGAAATTGCGCGGTCTTAAAAATTCACTTAGAAATACACGGGTTTTTCTAACGGAAATGAATGTCTGTTGAATCGAAGGGATTCGCCACATCGAACTTTGAAAAATTAAACTCTGAATCATCTCTAATCTTCCAACACGAGATACCTTTCAAGCTGAATTAACTTAGTCGATTAAATTAACCGGCGAATATTTGAAAAAAAATATTGATAAATTTTTAAAAGAAGATCGTCGATGTTGATTATAACGATGTGGATTTTTGACAATGTGCAGCGAAGGAATACACTTTCGTACTTAATGTCAAGTTCTGGAAAATTACTACTTTCTTTGAATTTATTACTATTACACACTCCGAGTAAGTTGAACATTTTCAATCGATTAAATTGACAGAACGACGAATATTTATCTTTGTAAATGCTATCTTTTTTAAAGAAAGGATCGTAATATAATACTCAAAGGTGAAAATGAATCGTTCTGTTAATTAATATTCTGGCAATGTAATTACTTACATCTGCTGAACTGTGCAGCGGAGGAAATACACACACCTGCGGACATGTAATTAATGTAAATATAATGTAACACGTAGGAAATTATGTAATATGCAGTATGTTGGAGCAAGTGCTAGAATTCCACGGTCTCAAGTTTCATCTTCCATCCTCGAAGTGAGAAGATTGCAGAGTATACGCGAGTAAAAGGGTTAAAGAGAACGATACACACAGTCGTGCGCTTCAGTTCGCAACTTTCTTGCGGATCGTGTGTAAAAATATAGTTCTAACGATACTGGCCAGTGCCGGTTACGTGAAACTAAAACGATGCGTCCTAAACTGGAAAGAAAAATATATTGCTTCTTCTCTCGTTCGAGTTTCCTTCTTGAAGGGGGTTGTGCTCCAAGCTTGCAAACCTTGGACTACTTTGAAAATATCAAGCTGCAATGGGATGAGAATTTAACGAGAACGTGTCTCAAGTTGGACTCAGCCGCCGCCAGATTCTCGTTTTTATTAAAGTTTATCTTTTGCACAGTGTAGTTAAAATAAGAAGAGAAGGAAGAAACAATTGATTTGATGTAAAGAACACTTGCCGCAAAATTGATGTTGATCTCGAATTTCAAGAATTTCTTCTGAGAGAGAAGAAGTTCCTCTTGAGTTTCAATTTCACAAGAAATTTCAACTAGAAAGCATTTTAAAATTTTACGCAGCATTTCTGTCAAATTGTATTTGTACAAAAAGTACATTGTATCGTCAATTTCTCTACTTGTTTTGTCTCGTGTTTTATCAAAGTTTTTTTTTTGTTCCTTGCTTTTACGTAATTGATTGACCTGGCGAACTCTGAGCTTGAACTTATCAAAGAGACGAAGGTGAAGATTGAAGGAAAATTGTCCGAAGACACTTGGGAAGCGAGCGTGACGTAGGTGANGTCCGAAGACACTTGGGAAGCGAGCGTGACGTAGGTGAACAGACTCGTGACAGTTCACTCACCTTAAACATTGTCGATCGGCCTGTCGTAACGCGGCGGCGTTCTCGCTGTAATGATCTCGTGCGGGGCGAAATCATGCGCCCGAGTGGCGGGCAGGTAGTACATGAGACAGGAGACCCCGACGAGGAACAGGAAAAACAGGAACACGATGTCGAACATTAACAGGGAGTTCAAGGTCATCAGCTGCATCGTGCGCCGGCAACTTTCTCCAACATTCCACACATACATACACGCACGGATCGTCGTTAACACGCAAGCGCGCTCCTCACCCCCTTCGAATATATATATATATCTTTTCTTTGCTGTTCCTCTACGTCAGTGTCACCGATTTTCGTCCTCTTGTCTTGCTCAGAAACTTTTCGAGAAAATTCTCTTTTAATGGCGTCGGACTGGTAACGCGCGAGCAATCCGAACGTAGCAATCCTTTTTTGCGAAACGAAACATTACCCCATAGCGACAGTCACGTCATATACTTCAAACGTTATATTTCATGTATTTAAAAAAAATATATAATTATTATATTATGTTATATCATAATTATTTACATAATGATAAAATTTTATACAATTATATTTTAAAATTTCGTCCACGTGTATATTGGCCCTCTCAATAGTCATCTGCTTGTCTCAAAAATTAAGGGGTTGAATTCAAGTGAAATGGCTCATTAATAATGGAACTACTGAAAATGACCAATTCGTAATTTACGGATAGATGTAATTTTTTTCTTCTTCTAAAAATTCGAATGATTTTTTGCGTATAAAGCAATCTTCTATCTTTCTTTTTTCTTTTTCTCACTTTAATGTCTCTGACGGAAGTTTTACTATCGTCGACAGTTNTCATTTTTTTTTTTTTTTTTTCATATAAGTTCAATTCTGAAAAGAGATGAGCCAAGGTTACTTTTTAACAAAGCTTAATTATTATTACAAGAATGTCTTTTCTGAGAGTGTAGTGATCAATAATCAAAACAATTTTTTAACCCTGTTAATTATGAATTGTACACTGTTCAGGACTACGTGACTTACGAATTATCGAAAAACAAATAATCTTTTGCACGTCACAAAGAAATTTCTAGAAGAGGCAGTGATCAAACAGAAAAAGAAACTAAGGAATTATACATTGGCTGAAAATACGCTGGATTTAAAAGGAATGAACTCTACAAAATTTTTTACAAGACGTCTATGGAAGAAAATGCACAATTTAAGGTTCTGGATTTTTAAAACAGGGAAAAAAGTTTAAGCAAAATAACTTTTTGTGCACAATTTCAAGACCTCTGATTATTGCTCTACTTTCTTGTACTTGTTTTATTATAAATTTTTTTACCATAACTGAAAATATAACTCAATAAAGTGAATTCTCGTGTCTCCAATTATTTTTTTTTATATTGAAAAAAATATATTTCAAAAATTTTATTAAAATATTTGACTTTAAAACTGGTATTGTTCACGTTTCTCTGAATTAGTTATTATCGAAGTCCATTTGTAGCTGAGAAAAAATGCTTTCATTTTCATTATTTTACAATTTTATCAATTATTGTTACGTGCAGGATAAAATTTAACATGTTTGTAATTTTAAAAATGTTACTCAATGAATTTATTAACGTCAATGTTTCTCAGTCAATTCAAACGCAAACTATCAAACATCTCAATGTACGAATAAACGGACTTTCAAGAAAACAAAAAAAAAAAAAAAATGGCGCACATAATAAAATNTGGATATTTCGTATACCTTTCGTATACTTCGGGTGCTCGATTTATCAATGTTAAACAGCCACTGTTTTACCTGTAAATTCTCATTTAAACTTCCTGTTCCACAGCCGAACCGTGATTTGCGAATGCAACGTACTTTTTCCCAACCAACTATTGTTTCACTTTAATTACGTGCTCAAATTCAATAACGGAGCTCGCATCGAACCAGGGGGACCGGCGTTACAAACGCGATGATGAACTCTGAACTTTGGAACGAGGAACTCGCAACAACGCGAAGTCATTTCACGAAGAACCCCTTGAAGAACACACACACGTACACACACACATATCACGTCCTCGGGTCTTCACGGGCGACGTGATCGAAGGAAAAAAACCGCGCAACACCCACACGCAGCCGACATACATACCTACAAATTAGGTCGTTATTTCATAACCGGAGGGATCGATGGAAACTGTTGAAAGGGATGTACCCGTTAACCCTGAATTACACACGCCGCGCTCATTTATAGAGAGGTTTGACAATGTTCGGAATTAGCTGGCTCGTGACTCGTTATTCGTGAAAAATGCACGCTCGCTGGTATTATTATTATTATTTCACCATTGCGGAGAAACGCGCGGTAGGAATTTGACGGGTTTAATTAAAAACTGCCGGTGTTTCTTTCGAAGGCGACCAAGTCGCCGCTCGTTCTTGTTCCGGTTTAAAAAAATTTGTACGTCAAGAAATCAATGATCGAAGATTAGAGAAATTTGCCGAAGTTTGAAACTGACGATAGATAAATCTTTTCTTCTTTTTTTTTTTTTTTTTTTTANTTAAAGCGTGTATAGCCGCCGGCTGTGTGGATCCTCGAAACAGCACGTGCGCACGAAATGTACGAGGACACACATAAATATTTCTGCAACTCGAGCCGAAACTATCGCGAAACGAAGGTGTCTCGGAGTAAAGTGAAAAACGCGAGACAACATGAGCTTGAAGAGCGAGTGAATTTTACGGAAGGGGATGGAGAAAAAGGGAAAGGAAGATATTTGTATTCGAGCAAAGTAACATCTCGTGAGGATTTCACGAGAGCAACAGTTAACACCTAATGCCTTACGTTCGAATGTAACGAAAGCTCAATTCAAGAGAGCGTGCTTCTCCCTCTCAAGGAGAACGTACTTGGATTGCTACGTTCGAAGCAACACCCTTAGAAACGACGTGCATCCGCGCATTCTCCATCGCGGGCGGGCAAACGCGAGGCCGAGAATTCCAATTCCGCGCGATTACTATCCGTTAACCGCGTTATTCCCCCCCTCACGCGCAACGACACCGCGTCAGGGTTCGATCGATCGCCATCGAGACGATTATTATCGATCGACGGCGATTAATTATTATTTCTTTTCGAATGATTTCGCACAGGACGTACACTAGAGAACTGTATACGCTCGAGGGAGGACGAGACGGTCGCAGAGGGTCATGGATGGAGCACGGCGAGATGCTCACGTTGAGCTTCGCGAGGCCGAGTTTCCACGTCGAGGCGCGAGACACCGCGCGGACAGGGTTGCTCACCGCGTGGATACCAGATGAATACTGAGGCACGTCAACGGGTACTGGGATCCAACCCCCTTCTACGTGTGCCTCTCATCCCTCTTCCGGCCCTTCCTCCCCCTCCCCTCCCTCGTCCGACGCGCATCCACCCACGCAACTGTTGCGCCCCCGCCTATTAGCGATCATCCCTTAACATTTCGCAACTGCTTAGCCGCCCCCCGCTGGACCTCTGCACCTCCGAGCGCGTGGCCCGTGATCCAACCACGTGCGTTAGATCGATCGAGATCCACACCAACGTGCACGCATACACGCACGCACGCTCGGCTTGATTCGACACGACAACCGGTCATCTCGCCAGACGAAAATGCGACAACGGATGGATACAATGGGATTAATTATCGGAGACATTAATCATAATTATAGGGTGTTCCGTGGTATAAGATCTATATTGCGATCAGAGCCTCGTCGAGTGCGTGAAGAAAAATTTATTCTACACTTTCCACCGCATACACTTCCCCCTACGCGTGTTTTGGCGACCGTGGAATAGACTTTTATTTATTCTAAATTTTTATTTAGATTAGGAAGGATTTTCCATTTCCCTAATTTATTCTAAATTTTTGTCTAGAATAGATAGAAAATAATTTGTTCTACAATACGTGAAAATACGTGTATATGAATGGAAAGTGTAGAATGAACTAACTCTGACCACAATTATTACAGATCGTACCACCGAACACTTTCTAAATTTTATTCTAAATTTTTTTCCAAATTTTTTCTAACTTTTCATTTGGAATAAACAGAAATTTATTCCACAATCGTAAAAATACCACGTAGAGAAACGTAGTAAAAAAAAAAAAAATATCCGTGCTCGCGAGCCCGAGAAATCTGCCGAGCAATTAAGCCGAACACAATGTTCAACGCTGGTTGGAACGCGTCCTCCTCTGTTTGGCGTCGACAATGCGGCGGGTCTCGCGATGCACAACGCCGTCTCACTCCCTTCATACGATTCGCGTTTGCACGGTTGCTTGTCAGGTTGGTAATGAGGAACACAGCGCATTCTCGCGATGTTTCGTAAGAAAAAAAAAAAAATTCAGCCTTCTCATTTTGATATTTCTTTCAATTTATATTGATTTCTAAATGCCCATCAACCGCGAAAATGATGGAATTAATGAAACGTAACAATCCTGATCCTAGTTGAAGCAAACACATACTAGACAATTTGATCAATATCGATTCTTCATCAAGCAATGTGGTCTTTATTCCTTAAAATGCTCTGTCCTGAATTTTTTTCTACACTAAAAGATACACTCTTTCTTGGTGAGAAATTGTGGTATATATTATGGTATATATCAAATTATATAATTATGGTATATATTAAAATATATAAATATTAAAATATTAACCTTCCCAACTATGGTATATATTAAAATATATAATAATAATAATAATAATAATAATAATAATAATTTTATATATTGGACGGAATATAATATATATAATTTTATATAATTTTATATATTGGACGGAACAAAGAAAATTAGAAATTTTTTTTAAAGTCTTTCAAGTTCGCAAAATTCCACAAATAGAAATCTTTTCAATGAACCTTTCTTTAACTCTTTCATTACGAGCGACGGATATACATATTGACGTATCTTAGAGTAATTACATATTAAAAATATACTTCCATTTTTTCTATTCGACAGTGGAATATTTACACGACAAATTACACAAGAGATTATTGCAACAATCTTTCTTAATCTATCGTAATTCGGAAAAGACCGGCTATGGGTGTAACTATTAATCTCTTAAAAATCTAGGTTAGAGGTTATGTTTTAGGTTAGGTTAGGTTTTTAGTTAGGTTAGGTTAGAGTTTTAGTTGAGTCTGTTTGAAAAGAACATTCTAAGTCCTTGTGTTAGTCAGAACGTTTACCAGGGAATCCAAAAAAAAGAAGATTCTATTTCAAAACAGATTGACGAACTCGAAAAATGATTCGATCAATGTAAACACTTTTGGCGTGAGATCTCGTATTGAATAACGACGCTCTTCAAGAGGACTGTCGTAACGAAAGGGTTCTGTAATAATAATGCAAAAATCCCAAAATTCCCCACTCTTCAAGTTATCTTATCACTGTTCGCGAAATCATCCGCGTCCAGCTATTCCAAAACGAATCTCCAGCATGCGCGCACCGATCACGTGACTCGGAGCTTGATGACGACAGTGGAAATCGAGTCCGAAACTTGTCGGCGTTGAAACGCTTAACCCAGATTTAACGAGCAACTAAAGTAGAATCCCGAGCTGTCCGCCGCTAAATCCGCGAATGACGTCCGAGCGAAAAGATGACGACAGTGGAAATCGAGTCCGAAACTTGTCGGCGTTGAAACGCTTAACCCAGATTTAACGAGCAACTAAAGTAGAATCCCGAGCTGTCCGCCGCTAAATCCGCGAATGACGTCCGAGCGAAAATGCTATCTCGGGGAAATGATAATCTCGGTTTGGTTGGAACGACGGCTAATTAGTCACCAGCAACTAAATCAACTACATCGACTTGGAATCGACAACTCGACGTTTGCGTTTCCCTCGTCAGTCGCTCATGCTATCTCGGGGAAATGATAATCTCGGTTTGGTTGGAACGACGGCTAATTAGTCACCAGCAACTAAATCAACTACATCGACTTGGAATCGACAACTCGACGTTTGCGTTTCCCTCGTCAGTCGCTCGTCGACGAGCTCGATTTCTTGTTTCGAACCAAGCTTACGTCTCTGTGGAAACATTTTCGAAAAATGTGTCGCTAAAGAAAGGTTTTTAGCACTTTGAATTAAATCCTTCTGTGGATCATGTTCTTCTTGCACTGTATAAATTAACCCTTCTGAAGATCACACTCACCTTTGTTTGCAAATCAAATTTATCTCGCGAGCGGCTTAAAAATGAACTAACAGACTTAACTTATTATTTCTAACGACGAACTATCATTGAAAATGTTAAATATTATATTCTGTGCAAGAAATATTTTAGCTGATCCTTCAAACCATGAACATTT
>NIPQ01089483.1:3985-16771 GCA_002806875.1 Lepidotrigona ventralis hoosana | reverse complement strand
AATTCGTACGGCGAAACAATTTAATTAAATAACGTAATGCAGGCTGCGTTTACTTGACTTTACGCAATAATAACAATAACCGACGATAATTGGTAGATCCTCGTTTGGCGGCTAACCTGCGGTAGAATTGAATTCTCTACGTGTGTACACTACACATCAGGCCAGTCGCAAAACTGGCAGGCTCGCAACGTGGCTAATTACATATTGTATTATCGATTGCGCCCGGCATATATCCCAATTATTATCGGGAAATGATTTTTTTTATCTATCCGTTAAACTTGGCCGAGATAACTCCTATCGGAATTAGGGAAGAAAGCGTTTGATGGTCGTTAATTGCAGGCGGATATGAATTTCACGGATGGCAAAACAATATCGAGGGTCCGACAGAAACAGGTTGGTTACTAGTGCGGTCGTGATAATGGCCGTACAACCGAGGGAATTCCCGATAAATTCTCCGTTTAAGTGACGCGCGGTCAAAATGCGACGTTCATTGTTTTCATTATATAAAGTGATGAAAAGTGTATCCGTATCTCGATACGACTTCGAATTCATCGGGCGTCTGCCGTGGCCCGCGCGAACGCTGATGTCAATTAATATCGCGTAACATCGCGCGAATTTTTGTTGGATCGCGATTTAAATCGGATCACGATTGATACGCCTGACATTTTTCCGCCGAACTGTCAATCCGCCGATTATTGATGCGGATAATAAATCCATTCCCAAGTAGATCTTTGTCGTCCGTTTCCTAAAAAAAAAAAAAAAATAAAAATTACCAATTCGATATACGTAGCTCTCGTCGTTTTGTTCTCTCCCCCCTCCCTTCGAAACCGTTCACCGTTGTTAATTCTCACGTCGATATACCGATCGAAACATCATGTCACGAGAACGAAGTTATAGAGAGTCTATCGAGAAAATTCGGAACGGATGTTCGAGGATTGAGCGACCATTCTCAGATCAGACGTTGATTTATCGAGCAACGCGTTAAATTATATCTCTTAACTCGAGGAAACAAAAGGAGATATATATCTCTCTCTCTCTTTGTAAGATCTGTCCTCTCGATCTGTTTCTATTCTTTTTCTCCCTATGAAGAAAATAAATATTGCCCTTGTGTCCCTTCCATTTCGCACACACGCGGGCTATTCATGCCCGTCTTCTTCGCAGTCGTTCATCAATCCGTTTCCCCGTTTCGCGTTCCCACACGGCCACGGCCATTTTGAATGTACCGTATGTCCCGCCGTTTCGATATTAGTTCAGACTTCCCGCTTCTTGTCCGATCCTCCCCGTGTCTACGTTATAATTTATGGCGAAAGTTCTCGTACAAGTGTTACACCGAATTGGAATTTCCGCGGTATTATGCATACTTGCCTCTCGTTCGCGAATTTCTCCACGCGGAAGTGGCGGAAAGGGGAGGAAAAATCCCGCTGGAAATTCCGTGGTGGTACCGCGCGCGCGGAATTAGAGAGAGGCCGGCTCGAAATTTCGCTCGAATAATAAACACTGCCACGGGGAAAAAAATATTAATGTTAATAAAAACAACGCGGGAAAATTACGCGTCGCTGATTTATCAGTGAGAAGTCGGATCAATTTTTACTTCGGACGGCGGGTCGTTTAACATCAGGCTGCAATTTTACGCGTCGTCGATCGTTCCAGGCCTAGTGATTTCATCGAGCGAGCGAGAGAGAGAGAGAGAGAGAAAAAAATAAATCTCGATCGTCAATGTACTCGCGGAACCACGGAATTTCCAGCGGATTTTTTCCCAATGAACGCGCTGTGAATTTCGATCAACTTTTACTTCCTTCCTCCTCGAGACTATTTTCTCAGCAGAAGCATATGCAATCTATGGTGCTCCAAAGCACATATAAACATTGCTGTACGAGCGATATAATTTATACCGATTTTATGAGTGCAATCATAGTCTTATCAAACACAACGAAAAGGAGGACAAAAATGAGATCACTAGAAATATCTCTACAATTTTTTGAATAAAAATGTATCGTTGGAAACGAAATAACAAACTTGAATGCAACAAGAAAGGATTGACGACCGCTAAACGAGTCACAGATCCTTATTTCATGTCAAGAATTCATACTTTATGTAGAAATCAACGTAAAGGAATGATGAATGGAATCGATTATGAACAACATCGAATCGAACGAAGATCCACAGCGTACTATAAATGACTTTTGCCAAGAAGTTCCTTTTTAACGGATTGACCAAAAAGAGATTAAAAAGAATTATGCTGGTTCGATACACACCAAAGTAACTCGTGAATACCTAATCAAGAAGACTGACTCTTCCTTCTGCGATAGGCGTCAAAAATCTTTCACAGCTACGTGAATGCACAAACTTTGAGTGGCAGAGAAGATTTTATTAATTAATCCTGACTTCTCAAAACTATCTGAACACTTTAATGGACAGAAATCTATATTAAAAAATTTCTATTACAATATTTTAAAATTTCGAATCTATATTACAAGTACCATGTATCTCGATATGATCTCGATATCCATGCAATTTTGAACTCGCGCAAAAAAAAGAAAAAAAAAAATCTTTCACAGCTCGGCACATACTACGTGAATGCACAAACTTTGAGTGGCAGAGAAGATTTTATTAATTAATCCTGACTTCTCAAAACTATCTGAACACTTTAATGGACAGAACTCTATATTAAAAAATTTCTATTACAATATTTCAAAATTTCGAATCTATATTACAAGTACCATGTATCTCGATATGATCTCGATATCCATGCAATTTTGAACTCGCGCAAAAAAAAGAAAAAAAAAATCTTTCACAGCTCGGCACATNAATTTCGAATCTATATTACAAGTACCATGTATCTCGATATGATCTCGATATCCATGCAATTTTGAACTCGCGCAAAAAAAAGAAAAAAAAAATCTTTCACAGCTCGGCACATACTACGTGAATGCACAAATTTTGAGTAGCAGAGAAGATTTTATAGGATTAATCCTGACACTTTAATGGACAGAAATCTATATTAAAAAATTTCTATTACAATATTTCAAAATTTCGAATCTATATTACAAGTAGTATATATCTCGATATCCATGCAATTTTGAACTCGCACAAAAAAAAGAAAAAAAAAAAAACTTTCACTGTCGACGCCCAGAGCGGCGATGCAGTTATTTTTTTCGAAATTTCGTTTTCGGCCTCGAAATCGGTCTTCGCCTGGCGAATCAAGAAAAATCGCCGGCGATGAAGTTGTTGGCTCGCGACGTTTCCTCCAATTTAACAGCCTGACTACAAAACGTATCGCGTTAACGATCACGCTTAATTAGTTTCTAATTTCGAAAGTTTCCGCGCCGATAGAAACACAGCGGGATTCGGCGCCGAGAACGGGCAAACATCGACGCGATAGACCAGCGTCACTGGTTTCTCAGTGGAGAGAACACATAGCTGGTCGAACGAGGACGAAATTACGCGCGCGAGAGAGGCGAGGGAGAGGGAGTTTTGATTGGTCGGAGTGGGGATCAGGTGGAGGGAGCACGCGAGAGCCACGGAGACCTGTCAGTAAGCGCTCGACCGTCACGGTTCTACGTTCGCTGTTTTCCTTTCCGTTGCCCTTGCAGATTGTTATCGCGATATCGTCGCCCGAATTTTGTTCACGTGTGCGCGTGTACGTGTGTCGTCGTTTCTTCGGACTTTGTTGTTCTCCTCGATCGAGTGATGGCGATGAAGTGATTGCCAGCTGCGACCTGCCGCATTTTCATCGCAGAAGCATGGGTCGGCCTGGTGTCTTTCCCGTTTCGATCGTTTGCTTGCTGTTCGCCCTCGTCGTCGCCTCCGGTAAGCTCAATCAGCATGCAGACCAATGTAATTAATCTCTTGCGCTGGAACGACGTGCGAAACAAATAATAAATTTGTTACTTTTTGAATAACTTCTATCTAGTGATAGAATATATATCGTACCGACGAATTCAAAAGGAAAACAACGAATTATTGTATACGGTTTGGTCACTCGTTATGGTCCGCAAATCAGTTGCCAGCGCAAGAGGTTAATCGATCGACGATCTTTATCTGTTGTCGCGTTGGACAACAAAGTATTTTCGGAGTGTTTCGGGAGGAACGCGCGAATCGACGTCCATCGTTGACGCGTGAAGTTAGCCGCGCGCGAAGTGTCGAATGATCTTTCGACGGTTTGAATCGTTCGACAACGAGAACTCGAGTTCTCGAAGAACATTCGAGTAGTGTTGAAAACACTATACTATGAAGACGGTGCTGTAGATTTTAATGACGGCCGTGGATTTTAATGACACGGCCAGAAATTATCGCGATTTTCATTCGCGTTACACAACGATTTATGCCGACTCGAACGGACTCTTTTGAATGTCGTTCGTGCTCCGTGCGCGAGCCACATTTTGTCCTCGTTAACTGTTCGCTGCGTAATTACGTCGCCATAGTGTTGCTATTCGGAACAGTGGCTGCATTCAACCGGGGTAGTCACGTGTTTATTTGCCGTGTGAATAGAACAGGGAAAGGTATGACGGAGTCTCGAAGGAAAGACCTCGTGTCACGTGATACCGGCTGTCGAAACAGTTTTCGTTTTGAAGCAACGGACGAACATGGAATTAACTAATAATAATCAGATGTAAATGGAGCTGATTATATTTCCATCAGTCGATTACAGAAAAATAATGTATCCATGCTCCGAAACTGATCATCGGTCGTGTACCGTACCGAACCTACGTACAAAGTATAATTTCACGTCCGACAGATATATTCGTGGCAATATGTTCATTTTGAAGTTACGTCCGCGGTGAATTGTAAAATCGTAAAATATTAAATCGCGCGCGAGGGATTCCGCGGGAAATTTACAT
This sequence comes from Lepidotrigona ventralis hoosana, assembly GCA_002806875.1. Lineage (NCBI taxonomy): Eukaryota > Metazoa > Arthropoda > Insecta > Hymenoptera > Apidae > Lepidotrigona > Lepidotrigona ventralis. Next base: position 11,930 of record NIPQ01089483.1, on the reverse strand, counting down.
TTTTAGATTGAAACTTTAGGCAAAGTATTTTCCCTTGGAAATCGCTCGCATTATCATATTAACGATTTAATTTTCCTGAAATCAACGTAATAAACGTAATAAACGTTCCGCGGCGGTAACAAGCACTGTCCGTACTAGAAACTTTAGGCAAAGTATTTTCCCTTGGAAATCGCTCGCATTATCATATTAACGATTTAATTTTCCTGAAATCAACGTAATAAACGTAATAAACGTTCCGCGGCGGTAACAAGCACTGTCCGTACTTGTTCGTTGAAAAAACCAAGAAATTTGCATCCTTGCAAATCTTTGAAATCTTTGCATTTCTATATATTCATTACGTTTGTATCGTAAGTTTAAGTTCAAGATTGAGTAAATAATTGATGTAAAAAAATAATAAACCTTCGATATCTTTTCCGATGATAAGAAATGCTGTCCACATTTGCTCGTCGAAATATTACAAAATTACGTTTGTATCGTAAGTTTAAGTTCAAGATTGAGTAAATAATTGATGTAAAAAAATAATAAACCTTCGATATCTTTTCCGATGATAAGAAATGCTGTCCACATTTGCTCGTCGAAATATTACAAAATTTTACATCCTTAAAGTCATAAGTTCGTTATCTACGTTTATATGACGTTATAAGTTCAAGTTTGAAATTGAGTTCATCCGAAGTTAAGCGATACTTGCTCGTCGAGAAACTAAAGAATTTGCATTTCTACATTCTTAAAATCATACTTGATAATCATTTCTTATTTTTATATCTACGTCTATGTTTTTACATTATGTCTATGTATTTAGATCATAGTTTATAGTTGAAATTAAATTTACAAGTTTAAGTTGAAAATTGAATTCAATTTTCTATATGTTTATATCATAAGTTCAAGTTGAAAATTGATAGTTTATAATTAAAGATTTTCTATGTTATAGTTCATAGTTGAAATTGAGTTTGCAAGATTAAGTTGAGTTCAATCTTATTCTATACGTTTGTATCACAAGTTTAAGTTGAAAATTGATGTGTTTATATCATAGTTCATAGTTGAGTTGACAAGCTTAAGTTGAAGATTGAGTTCAATTTTATTCTCTACATTTACATTATAAGTTTAAGTTGAAGATTTTCCACATCATAGTTCATAGTTGAAGATGTATTTATATTTTAGTTCATAGTTGAAGTTGAGTTCNTTCCATCGCCGGGAGTTATCGTTCTCCCGGCGCATAGTGATTTTTTCGACGCGCCGCGTCGATAAATTATCGCGCGACGATACGCAACGCGCGGAACCACCCGTTATCTCGTTTCACTCGCTCGTTAGCGTGTGATTAAAACGTTTAATCGACGTAGTTCCCCATCGGGAGAGAGAAGGAGGAGGGGGGGGGGATCGTGATTAAAACCAGGGCAGGGCAATTACAACCTTTGCCAGCTTCTCTCTCTCTCGAGAGAGAGAGAGGGGGGGAACCTTTGTCATCTCCTGCTTGTCTCCATTATCCACGAACTACAAGTTTCGTCGCTCAATCGATGACGTCGCCTTGTCACGACGACGAACTCTCGGACGACTGAGAAATCTTGATCCCCGCTGACACTCGCACGCACAGGTCCATCAACCTCTTCCGCGCGACAATTGCGAGAGGAAACGCACGATTGGTCCCGTCGTATTCGCGGAATAACATNGCGAGAGGAAACGCACGATTGGTCCCGTCGTATTCGCGGAATAACATGGTTAAATTTTCTTTTTCAACGATAACGAAGAGGCGTTGAAATCTAGCTTGAAGACGTAACTTGGTAGCGTGTTTAGTCGTAGCACTTGACGAGAAGTCGAACTACAGAATAATTCTAACAATTAGAGAATGACCGAAACAGTCAAAGTAAATTTATTTAAATNATGGTTAAATTTTCTTTTTCAACGATAACGAAGAGGCGTTGAAATCTAGCTTGAAGACGTAACTTGGTAGCGTGTTTAGTCGTAGCACTTGACGAGAAGTCGAACTACAGAATAATTCTAACAATTAGAAAATGACCGAAACAGTCAAAGTAAATTTATTTAAATGAATTCATTTTATTTCTTTAATGAAGGATTCTATCGCTAACTCATTGATCAGACAATAAACAACAGAAAAAGAGAAAAAGATCTGTTGGTTTTGTGCAATCGGAAGGGATCTGTTGACCTGTATTTCGAACACTTGACGAGAAGTCGAACTACAGAATAATTCTAACAATTAGATTGTAGAGAATGGCCGAAACAGTCAGAGTAAATTTATTTAAATGAATTCACTTTATTTCTTTAATGAAGGATTCTATCGCTAACTCATTGATCAGACAATAAACAACAGAAAAAGAGAAAAAGATCTGTTGGTTTTGTGCAATCGGAAGGGATCTGTTGACCTGTATTTCGAACACTTGACGAGAAGTCGAACTACAGAATAATTCTAACAATTAGATTGTAGAGAATGGCCGAAACAGTCAGAGTAAATTTATTTAAATGAATTCACTTTATTTCTTTAATGAAGGATTCTATCGCTAACTCATTGATCAGACAATAAACAACAGAAAAAGAGAAAAAGATCTGTTGGTTTTGTGCAATCGGAAGGGATCTGTTGACCTGTATTTCCTGTACCTGCTTGAGAAATTTATCTTTGGCCATTCGAAGTTACTAATCTCGTCCGTGTTCAAATTTTCTCCAACGAATTCATTATCACTGTTTAATCATAATCAGTGTGTGTTTCACTCGCTCGTTTCTATTGCACGAGTATTGTATAAATGTAATGTATAAAAGTATGCAATATATATATGTAAGTATGGTGTATAACTCTGCAATATTATAATACAAATTGCAATACAATAATACGAAATTACATTGTACTAACTAAATGACAATGAAATGAAACGAAACTAAACATTTCTTTGCAGTAGAATTGCTGCATCTAAAGACCTAAGGATTTTTATTGCAGAATTTGTTCTTTATATTTCAAAAGTAACTTCACTGTGTGAAAATATAAGTTTACAAGCAGAGGTGGCTAACTGGCGGCCCTAACCTATCTCCCCCACTTTTCGCTGACGCTATCCCCTCCACTGACATCGATCTTCTCACTGCGTTGAGGCCACAATACTTGTATCAGATATATATGTATACATATAAATTGTAATACCGTAGCTGCTAAAGTTAAAGGAAGATAGAGAAAATAATTTGTACAATCCACTGTGGAACAGAGTGATGGAGGAATTAGCAGACTGAGCGAGTAACTCACGGCAGGGAAGAAATTCGCCGCCTCTGCTGCAAGTATCTCAAAAATGTGATGAGAGACGTGAAAATGGAGAAGTTCGAGCGACTAGGAAAGGGTCAGAGGGCGGCAACAAAGATTCGAGAAATATTCGAGAAAGACCTGCGCGCCAGAGTTCACGAAGGGGTGATAAAATTGAATTTTATTACCCGGCGTTATCTCGTACGTCGTTTGAATTAATTTTCAGCCCTAATCTATTATCTGTCCCCCCTTGCCTGAATAATTAAAACAACCTAAGCGAGATCGCCGTACGCCCAGATACGAGGTAAGAAGAATCGAAGACAGATTTATCTCACGTATCAGTCCGGAATACTCGTCTGGAACACTCAAAGTCGAACGGGGATTAAAACTGTATAAAAATCCACTGGCAGGTTGCACGATTCCGTGAGAATTTTAATTCAACATTCCCAGCAGCCGCGTGACGAGCTTAAAAATTCCACAGTAGCACATTTCAATAAATATCCGGGAAGATACGATACACCGCGCTCCCCTCTCGAATCATACGATCGTAATCCGAGCAGGAACGTCGCGTCGATTGTATTGTTGTATATTCATCGAGAAACAATCTGAAAATATCGCGATAAATCTACGAACGCGGATGCCCCAGCTTCCAACGCTTCGCAGCTATTTAACGTTCCGCTCTCGAAATGCAGAATTCTCGCTCCGGCGAAATTAATTCCAGCATAAACTGGCTGCTTATTCGTTGGCGAGGGCGCAGCGATGAAAGCGGTATGAGGACGTTACGTTGTAAGGGTATAACTTTAAAAAAAATTATACTACACAACGTTACAGAACTTTTGTTCAAACGAGACAAGACTCGGTAACTTATTGATGTAAAAAATATACTGCAACGCTGGCTGAAAATTGATCGTAGGTCCTTTCTTGCCGCGTTTAGATATCCTTTTCGATTAGGGTGAATATAGTAGGTAAAATTCAGCTTCGTAATGAAAAAAACTGAAAAATTCGCGCAATACTAAATCTCTTTATACGATAAGAAAATTTTGGAGAAAAATTTTGCGGAAATAAAATTTTCTGGAGGTATGTATGAATTTTATCCATTATAAGGATATCTATTAAAAGACGTATAAGATGCAATACAGGTACAAAATTTTTATTTCTATTAGTTAAATTAGTCTAAGAGATAGTAAAAACAGTTACTTTTACTAAATATAAAGGTATTCTATTTGGTCTGTCTCATAAAAAGTTATGTTAATTACTAGTTTAGGAACTTTTGCCGTATTTAAAAAAAAATCGCAAATAAAATATATTCTTTGCCCTCTTCAACACTTGCACATATCACGTGTGCTCATCCGTGTATTCTGCCCCAAATGCATTTAATTCACTAAACATTAAATATTTATATTTCGATACGACAAAAAAAAAGAGGTCAAAATACTCTATAAGGACTAGAATACAAAATAGATTCCTGAATGTGGAAACACTAAAAAACAATCACTTCGTTCACAAAACATTGAATCTCGTCGAAATTTTTAACTCTACAAGGGACATAATATATATTGTTTGCTCGTAATGTCGTAGAATTCACTGGAATATCATGCCTTATTTTAGAAAAATAATGGTACCCCAATAAATGATTCATACTTGATTAATTCTTAACAATGATCATCCTAACTCGCGAACAGGACGACTCGTGTGAGAGTCGAGGCGCCATCACCGGGATTTTCTCGAACGTGGAGCGACTAACCTAACCTAAACCTAACCTATACCGCGTACTCGGCAATCGGGCCATTGAAATGGGCTGCGAGCGACTGGAAGACGTTTGGCGGAGTCCGAAATTCGAAGTGCAAAGTTCGTACAGTACGCGCCGCGAACGACGACACAAAGAGAGAGAGAGAGAGAGAGAGAGAGAGAGAGAGAGAAGAGTGAAAGCGGCAACGAACGTCGAAAATGCCGAAAGGGGTGAACGTTCCCGAAAGGGGAGTTTCTGGAGCCAAAGGCAAACAGATAATTAAAGTTTCGAGTTTGGTTGAAAGCGGCCAAGCTGAAAACTTTCCCGGCGGGAGAAAAGTGACGCGTGTATTTGTCACGCGGAACGGGGCGAAGTAAAACCAGCCGCCTAATATTCCACCGAGTTAATTACGACGGGCGACATACGAATCTAAAAAAAATGGCTTGTTTCCATATCCCGGGAAGGTAGTTACTCTCCGGCGAGAGCTTGGAGAAAAAAATTTCTCCGCTCTCGGCTACAGATTCCTCTCCTCCCCCTCCTCCACGGATTTTCACTACTTTTCTCCCGTCGCGTTCACGCTGGCTCGCACTTTGCTTCGTCCTCCGCGCTCACCTACGTTTTTCACTCCGATTCTTTCGCAGTTTCGCGCGCCGCCCCTTTGTATTCCATTCCATTTCCGCTTCGGTCCCTTGCTTTCCGCAATTCTGATGTTTGAACCAGAGATCGACTGCCGATATATTTTGAGCGGCCTTCCGATGGTCTACCGGTACTTCAGTTGGTAATAATGTAACGCAACGTGTGTATATTTCACGTATACCCATCACTACCGTGGCTCGAAGCTTTCTATTTCTATTCGCAGTTCGACTGAGAAAAATTCTGGACACTTTTGTTCTGTTTTTTTGCTCCACAGATACGATATATACAGTAATGCCCACTTAAGCGTCCGTCGCTATCCCCACCAATCCTTGGAATTGGGAGCATCCCCACTCTTTACTGCGCGACCGCGTGAAACATAAAACGAAAAACAAGCGATACATGACACCGATAATTCGGCACACTGTGATTGTTTCAGACACCTATCGATTAAACTGAAGCAAATTTTATATTAAATAACAAACACATATCCAATTTATGTGTATTAATACGATCATAGGACCACGCTATGCGTATCGTTGATTTAATATTGATGAAAGTGTAACAAGACCTTTATTCAATTTGATTTCCCTTCAATTATTGATAATTATTGATTAACAACTGCTTTCATATGTATTCAATAAATTTTCGTGAAATTTCGATTAATTACAATCATTTTATAATTACTGTTATATTATAATTTATCGCTTTATTTCGTTTAAAAGCGCGCTTGTATTAAATTTGAAATAGTTTGAATAATTTGAAAATGTTGAAATGTGAAATTTCTTTGCAATGAAATAATGTGGCAAACAATAATGGAATTCGCCGCACGTGCTTTCATATCCCCACTCTTTCTTCCCACGCCAATTTAAGTGGGCACTATTTACTGTATTTGTAATACAGAGCAGTATTTTCAATTACTGCAAGACTTATTCATTGATTTCCTTTAATTTCAGGATTATTAATAAATCTAAAAATTTCAATTTTTTTAAATGTTTGTTAGCGTCAATCTTACAGCTTTTCCTTCAACAATTTTTTAGGTTAGGTTTAGGTTAGAAACACCACGATGACATTCTGATTATCCAGATTATTATTATTGTTGAAATCTTTCATCATTCTTAGGATCAATAATTTCAATAAATAGATTATTATTTTTAATTTATATTATTTCTGAAAGATTAGTATCAAAACAGTGTATTCTATTTAAATTCTAATCATTAGAATGATCAAACAGTTATTCCCCTTTTAACCATATATTTAATGAAATTCCATTATTAAAATATTTTCAAACAATATTAAAAATATGTTTCCAAAATTAAACAATGCTTTGAGTTTAAACTTCAAATATGAAATTCATATTTTCATTAAACATTGTAACATGAAATATATTTATATTTCAAGATTCAAATCCATTATATTCTAATAATTTAATTTGTAATACAATAGACCTCAGTTAAGCTACGCTATTTTATCACTTGCACACACAAAACAAGCAATATATATGATACCAATATTAGTGTCTAGTATAACAATTGACGCTCATTCTTTCTTTCGGTGTCAATTCGCAGAATACACCTCCCCGCTTAAATGTCCACTTTCGGTCCTGAACTGTGGACGCTTAACTAGGGACTACTGTATTCAATCTCTGGTTGAAACGTTGATCGAGAATTCCCGAAATTCGTGAAAGAAACTCCATCTCGTCAGAGAGATTTCGATTCCCCAGATTTTCGCAAAGTCACGGCGGGAAATCACGTCGTTAACCAGGTGGTGCTTCGCTTTTTGTTGCAGGTGCCAGCGACGGTGGGATAGCAGAGGCATCGTTGCGAACCCCGGAGGTACGTCAACGCGAGACTCGCGAACGTGAGCACAGGCAGGTGATATTTGTGTATCTCGGCGAAATAGAGGGAAGCAAACAGGACGTGCGCCGAATGTATCGTAAATCGAGTTTCTTGTCGAGTCAAGACGAGAAGTCGGGCAAGCGAGAAGAAGTTTGACTTTCCGAACGGCGAGACAGAGTCGTTTCGCCGTGGCTTTTAATTACGACGAAGGGAAAGGAAATACGGTAGTCCCAGTCAATTTTGCACGCCGTGCTCGCGAAGTTGTTCGGCCTTCGGCCGAGAGAAGGTTGTAAATTTTAACAGGGCCGAGACCTTTTTCTGTTTCACCTTGTGTTTCACGTTCGTGCGGCCGTCGCAGGAAGAAACTCGTCAAGCACGACGGAAATCGATAACTGTGTACAACGCGACAAGGTTCGCGAAGCATCCGTCCATTTAGAAACGCGGAAATTTCGACCTTCGAAGGTCGCGAACGCGTTCGTTCCGCTCTCGCGAAAAAAAAAAAAAAAATAAATC
>NIPQ01089482.1:0-10356 GCA_002806875.1 Lepidotrigona ventralis hoosana | reverse complement strand
TGAATTTGAAAATAATATTTCTCAGATGCAAGAGTGAAGTAACATTCTAATTTGTAACAAAAAAAAAAAGACAAGAAGAGTATAATTTGTTGAAATTAAATAAAAAATCGAATGTAACTTAAATGCGAGTTTAAAAATTATTCCGAGTAATAAAATATTACTGAAATTTATTACAATAAAGTCTTTTTAAATTGAACTTTTTCAATTTTATAGAGTTTTATTCAATAAACAGCACGCCAATTAGATCTGACTAAATTAATAAAAAGATATTTCAAAAAATTTGTTAAGTAGAGGATCTATATATATCTAAAGAAAACTTTTAAAAGTATTTTTTTTTTTTTCTATACGAACAAAGGTTTAAACTCTTAAAACTTCGCACAGCTTTACTTGAATCGTCTGTACAATAGTCTTGAACCAAAAATCATCTGACTGATGTTGATGATTCTCTATAAATTGAGAACCTCTGTTGGAACACCTGAATACTTAATAAATGGATAAAATTAACATTAATAACGACTGTCTGTGACCGATCTACATCTTATCCAATGTGTTCGACAGTCTCGTATGATATATGCCTTAAGAAAGTTCCTTGAAGAAGGTAGATCGACAGTACCTTTAGCACCTTCTTGGTCAAACCGTTTCAACAACGATTAGTCAGTATTTTCACTGATAATAATTTGATTCTTCGGTTATGGACTCTGAGGAATATGGCAACGAATTATCGAGAAACGAGGTAAAATTTCTTCAAACCTTTATTTAAGAACTTAGCTGAAGAACTTAGAAGCATCTCTATAAAGAGACACAATTTTAAAAAGATCTTTGAGAAAATTATGTTTATGTGGCATCTTGAAATTTTCTGGCATGTATTCATTCATATTCGAAACATGTTTTGGAATTTTTTTGATAATTAATATTGAATATCAATTAACATATTCAAACTTTCTTACGGCGTNAATTAAGCGATTAAACGCTTTTAGATGAATAAACTAATCAATAAATACTAATGTAAAATACAAAATTTTGTTTCCCAGTCAGAAAATGATAGCACTAACGAAGAATGCGTGCATTCGCCTATATTGTTGGATCTAGATAAAAATTCTAAGCAACAGCAAGATATTTTAAACCAAGAAGAAAGTTTGCCGTCTAAAGTTGCTAGTATCAACCAGTATTTGCAGGATCAAATAATAAGAAATGTTCCAGGTATAGTTGTGATTCATATCAATATTTGAAATAATAAATATAAAAAAAAAAAAATAATTACAAAATTATAATAAAACATTTATTTATTTATAGAAAATATAAATATGCCTCGACGACAATCTGTAAGAAGATCGTGGCAGGATGAAAACTTCGAAGATCGTCAACAACATAACGATCGAGTATTTGTGATAAGAGTTCCCGAGCCGGAAGTAATCAACACTCATCCCCACTTGGAAATCCTTCACGAAACTAATATCAAGTCAGTTCAAAGAGAACCATCACAAACTGAGAAAGGTGAAAAGTATAATAAACTCTCGAAAATAAACGATATCTCTCGCTATTATTATTAAATTAATTTTAGTCTTGTTTTTAGATTATAAAAAATCAGCTTGCGACCGTGAACGAACAAGAATGCGTGATATGAATCGCGCTTTCGAGCTTCTACGATCGAAGCTACCAATCTGCAAACCACCCGGTAAAAAACTTTCGAAGATCGAGTCACTTAGGCATGCGATCACGTATATACGACACCTTCAAAGCCTTTTAGAACCACAGTATAGTTACACTTCCAGCATACCAGAGCGAGGTTACTATGGTAATACTGCCTCAATCACTACAAATACTTCCGTAGATGTTCAACACCCTCGGTGGGAATCGTTCACTTATTATCGTTACGATTATCACACACCATTCGTTAATCCATCACCGCCAACGTTATCTTCATCTATTCACCCTCGAGTACAACCGGAACAAGACGATCGACAATTTTTTTATGAAGCACGACATTAATACCTTCACAACAAAGTTACTATTAATCTATTTAATATGTTTTCAAGATCTTGAAAACAGTAATAGTGGCACAGACTGACTTTACAATAAGAAATGGGTATCTAATTAATCAAATATTTTACGTGCCTACCATAATCTCCGTAAATATAAATCTCATTCAGACTCGAAAATGAAATACGCTTAACTACTTTGTGAAAAACTTTCGCGCGGATTATTGGATTGATCCTAGTATGCGAGCTTTCAAGATCATCTTCAATTAGAGAAGTAGGTAATTTGACATACTGCAACATGGTTCTAGTAACGTATAATATGACTTATTTGTATGCGTATTACTATTTTTGTGAATTCAATTCATGTAAATGATCGAAAGAAATAGCTTTTCTCAGTGTATCAGTATCAGTGTCAGTGTCAAAATCATAGTGATATTGGTTTCTCTCTTGCGAGTAAATAATAATATTTATTATTTAATTAGACAGATAAAAATATTTCAATTTTTATACTCACTGGATTTTTGTGAAAATATGCGCATTACAACGCTGACAACAAATTAATCTTTCTCGAATGAATAATTTTCGATAAATTTTCGAAATTAAATGAAACAAAAGGTAGTTTTCCATGTCCCCTCTCCAGAGTCTTAAACTTCAGGTAATCGTAAAATATTTTATAAAATTTGACACAGTAATTTTTCTTTTAAAGTAAGTAATATTTCTTTTAAAAGATAATAATAATAAAGATAAAATATTTTCATTTCAAAATTCATTCAGTCTACAATTTTTTTACATAGAATTCGTAATATATATATAACACAGTTTCGTAATATATGTAAATACATACATATTAAAATTTAATTTTGGAAAATCATTATATTTATTTATCATAAATAAGTTCATATATACAATTTTATTGGATTCATGTATTATTCTAGCCATAATTTAATGTATCTTAAAGAACATTTTATATAAATATCTTCAATTAAAATAAAATTTAATGAATTATTACATTAAAATGTAATAAGAAATTTTTTTACTCACATTGGAAACATGAACTATTTCCAACTATTTATTGCACAATCTATGTTTTAAAAGATGTATAACTGTAAATAAAAATTGTAAATAGATAAACTTGCATTATTAAGAAAATAAGTCTTCCTCAGATTCTTCTTCAAAATTCGAATTAATTTTTGACTTTTTGGGACTACAACTTTCTTTTTCATTTTCATCTACCTTTTGTATATGTTTATTTAAAGTACTTATCTTATTTTCTGTCCAATCACTACTGGTGGATGCTTTAGGAATTATGTTATCAGTAATAATATGATTTGGCTTTTTGGTTTCCTGAATACTTTTTGGACTAGTACTATTAAGAGATTTTTTTTTGCTAACTTTGGATATTGTATCATTTTTCACAGCTTCATCTTCTTTTTCTAATTCTTCATCTGTACATGCATCAAAGATTGATTCTCCAGTATTTTCTTTCTCTTTTATAGCATCTGTTAATTCTTTAATTTTCTTTTTCTTCGAATTTAAAATTATTATAAACTTCTTATAAAGATCTTGTTCCATAGTACTCTTGATTTCTATAATTTTTTCTATTTTAGAACTTAATTCTTTATTTTCATTTACTAAATTTGTATTTTCTTGTTCTAATATCGCTATCTTCTCTTGGATGTTTTGGAAAAATTTCAACAGTTGTTGAAAACTTTTACAAATTACTTGGATATTTGAAATGGCATGTAATTTAATTCTCCCGAGAGTCCATGAGTTTCTTTTCCATTCGAAAATCTCGTCTTTGACAACAAAATGAATTTTTGTATCTTTTCCACCAAGTATTTGTTTCGTCTCTTCGACGTATTCATCAGACGATTTAGACAATTCGCTAGAAAAATAATTTATACTTTCGGTATCCATCTACAACACAATTTGTTTATTAGTTATTTTTATTAAAAAAATGAAACTCGTACAATTTTAAGGATTTCCATCACTTAAATTTAAATTTTGGGCTTTTCCAATTTGTACACTAACCTCACCCGTTAATGGTGGTATTGTTGAATTTAACAACATTATCTTAAGACACAAATTAAACCATTCTACATAAAGTGTATAATTCTTATTATCAATTTTATTAAAAATTTCGTATGCAGTTACTTCTGTCATTGTAATAATAACTGTTATTAAATTGATTATAGAATTATAGGTTATGTCATTTAAAATAAAAAAAAACAACTGCAATATTATGCAATGTTAAATTGCAAGTTATAAAAATTAATGCTAGTAAATCAATAATAAAATATATTAAGAAATAAAATATAATAAGAAATACATATTGCTTTTAATAAGATTATGCATCACTTAGGGAAATCCACACAACATTACAACATTGTAAACTGACTGTTTAAGTTTTCTGTAATGGATTGGCACTCTTCAACACATGTAATTTTAGACCAATGATTAAAATCTTAAACGTCAACATACTACATTGTCAACATTAGAGTTTGGATAAATAATGTGATGAAATAATGCTTATGAATTGAATAGGTATGTATATGAAATTTATTTTAAATTGTTTGGTTTATGTAATAAAATAATTAATTTATTACAAAACCATAATAAAAACGTATTGTAAGATATCATAAATTTTTAATATGAATTAATATATTCCAGAAAATATTGTGAAATATAAAATAACATTGTGAGATATAAGTATTATAGTAAAAATCATGATTGAGATAACAGCAAAATTAATTAGAGGACCTGTATATTTTTCTGGTGAAGTTATTGAATGTTTAGTCACATTTAGTAATCCACCAAATCCAATTCATCAAATCTCCCAAAGTCACAGGTAATGTACAGTTAACTTGTGTATATATAAAGAAATAAATTCTTATATTTACAAATTACAATTAATTTTAGTGACATTTTTGAGAGTCTCGCATGGGCTAGTGCTCAGGTTCATTGTCAATGTTCTACAAACAGTAAAATTGTTTTCTCAGAAAAACTAAATATGACAGCACAATTAGCAGCAATTAATGCAAGTAAGTCTATATTATAATATTTTAAAGTAATAATTTCTAATTGTTGCTTGAAAAAGTACAAAATTAATTTCTTTAATTTTGATTCTAATGAGTCTAGCTTTCTAATTCGTTCAGTTTGTTTTTTATAATAAGTGTCTTTCAGATACAACCTTTGCACCATGGCAGCAAGATAATGGTCATGTTGTTCTAAACACAAAACCAAAAATTTTGTTTTGTGACTTAAGATTATCTCCTGGTGAAAGTAAAACATGTGAGTTCTTAATTGGAATTTAGATATTGAAGGTCAAACATATGAACAAAAGTACATTAAATTTTATAGATATTTATCGGGAAACAATTCCAAGTGACGCACCTCCATCCTATAGAGGGCATGCAGTAAAATATTCGTATAAAATTACAGTTGGGACACAAAGAGTGAACACAGCTATAAAGTTACTTAGAGTTCCATTTAGAGTACTTTCTTTAAGCGGTATTTAATCTTTGAGCAATTATTTAATCTTCTTACTTTAATAAACTTAGCATAACATTTACATATCTATTAATTCATTATAAAAAAAATTGTGATTAAAACTCTTGTTTTTATTTGCGAATTTGTAGAATTGCCCGAGGTAACTGCTTGTAATGATAGCGTTGATTTGAGCCCAAATAATCCATTCATGGAAACACAACATAGAGATACTCCATTAGACGTTGCACTACAGACTCTTCAGGTTCATTATGTTTTATACAGAAATTTGTATTTATTGTGTAAATTAACGTAATATTAATTCTTTGCTTTTACATTTAGAATTTAACAGCTAGACGCAGTCCAAACTTTTACAATATTACAAACGGGCGTGGACGTATCGTGAGATTTTGTCTTTTCAAAAATTCTTACAAACTCGGAGAAGATATCGTTGGAACGTTTGATTTCTCGAATGCTACCGTTTCCTGCGCTCAAGTATCTGTTGCGTTGCAATCGGAGGAACATATTTCGGAGGAGTACAGACGAGGAAAGACTTCGACACCGACTTTAGTCAGTTACAATAAACACCACGAAATGTGTATGGGTTTGAAATATTCTCATTTGGTATTACCCATACCGTTGCATGTAACACCAGATTTTACTACTGATTTAATGACACTAAAGTGGAGATTACATTTCGAATTTGTTACGACTTCTAAACTGGTAGAAGTGCCTAATAAAAGTACTATTAACTGGCAAGGACCATTGATCTTGGATGTTGAAACAATGATATGGGATTTACCTGTTCACATTCATCCAACAACTACACCGCCTAATACGGCGCAACAAACAAGATATAACATAGTAATATAGCAAATTGAGAAATATTAAGAATGTTATATTAAGAATTCGCAGACATTTGTTATTTTTTTATCGACAGTTATTTAGCTGTGGATTTCTCGAACTACTAATATAACAATAAAGATAATGTATACGAATGTGTAAATATATGAATGTAATATACATGAATTTATTATTACGTCAGATCATGTTTTGACAACAAATAGTTCACACAATGTTTTAAATACTTTACGCAATAGACAAAATATTATAAATACTATTATAAATACTAAAATTATAAATACTAAATATTCATAATATATTTAATATATTCAAAATATTATAAATACTATTATAAATACTAAATATTATAAATACTAAATATTCATACGTGTTTAATGCAAATTTCATTCAAAAAGTGAAATTTTATTAATTATACTCTTTGGCACGTTTTATTAAAAAGTATTAATTTTTCTCCCATCTTCTGTGTTAGTTTATATAATATCTCCCATATTTCTATCAAATTCATAAAATAGAAAGATGGTGTATAACATTGTTTTGTAAAAGTTAATATGGCAAGCTGTACACATACTTGGTAATACTTTCATTTGGTAATTTATATGTAAACTATTTAAAGCTACTAACAACCACGTGGAATATACATAACCTCATTTTCATTTTATTTGTATTGTCATGTCTCAAGTGGAACTTTTCGGTCAAGAGAAAGAATAATAATTCCTATTCACACTTTCGAGAATGCGAAGGAGAGAGATCGTTGTCGAAGAATGTATGATATTTTGGAGTTAGCATTAAAGGAGTTAGCATTTTAGAGTCATCAGCTAGATTACTCATTAGTGTGGTTACCAAAATACGCTGAAGGAATCTATTCTAAGTGACACCGGACCAGCACTCACACATACTTAACTTGAGATTGCAAATCACGATCCTTCAGCTTTAGCTATTGCGATATTGACAGTGTTGAATTTGAATTTGAAATCGTAGTTTAAGACTTTGAATTTTAAAACAGTGGAATCTTGAAATTTGAATTCGAAGAACGCGCGCTAAACTCCACAGATGTTAGGAGACACGTGAGAACAGTATACACGTGAAAAAGATGAGGAATCAACGGAAAATCGTAAAAAGAAAATTAAATAATACACTGATTAAAAATAATGTTAAAAAAGAAGAACCAGATTCGACAAAATTCATATTGGAAGAAGAATCGGTAACGTTTCTTTTATCGGCATGTTCTAACCTATAAGGAAACATAACCAAATTGTTTAATTTAGAATTACACATATTTCGAAGATATTATTTATTATTTTTGTATTGAATAAACAATTACTTAAATAACGAAAAATATTATTTAGGATTCAGGTGCTGAAGACTTATTGTCTACTGAAGTGAACAACAATGATGAAAGTTCAGATGAGGAAGTGAATGAAAATGAAGACGTTCCTGTATCAGACACTGAACAAGATCAAGTTGTTTTTAAATCTGACGATGAAGAAAATGACTTAAGTTTTGAGACAGATTCAGATGATCTTGGTCTGGATTATTCTGAAAGTGATGAAGAAAGTATTTCTCTTAATGAAAACAGCGATGAAAATGAAGATGAAAACTTGGAAAAGAAAAGGGAAAATTCAAATACTCCAACAACATCTAAGGATAATGTATCTGAAAAAGTAAAAACAAATGAATCTTCCGAAACTAATATTAATATTAAAAATATACCTGATACGTTACAAACTAAAAAGCAAAATAAGAAACAAAAGAAAACAAACAAAATTAATAAATCAGATGAATTTGGTAAAGTTATACAAAAGGATAAAGTACAGAATAAAAGAAACTTGAAATCAGATGTAGAAAAATCTAAAAGAAAGGATACTAAGAATAATACTAATTCTAATGTAAGCAATGAAAATAATGTCAAAACAATAGCAGATCAACAAGTAAATGAGTATGAATATGATAGTTCTGATGAAGAAGATATACGTAATACAGTTGGAAACATACCGATGAAGTGGTATGATGAGTACGATCACATTGGTTACAATTGGGATGGCAAAAAAATCATAAAACCTCAGAAAGGTGATCAACTAGACAATTTTTTGAAAAGAATGGAAGATCCTGATTTCTGGAGAACAATTAAAGATCCTCAAACCGGGCAAGATGTTGTATTGAGCGAAGCAGACATAGATTTAATTACAAGGATACAGAAACGAAAAATTCCAGATATAACTTTTGATGAATATGGTGTAAGTATTTTTTTGAATTCAATAGTAATTTAAGAATTATATTTTTATATTTTATTGTAGCCATGGATAGAATGGTTTACTTCAGAAGTAATGAAGACACCATTACGTAAATTTCCTGAACATAAGCGTTCATTCTTACCATCCAAACCAGAAGCTAAAAAAATATCAAAATTAGTTCATGCACTTAAAATGGGTTGGATAAAATCAACAGCAGAATTAAAAAAAGAAAGGGAACAGAAGACAAATGAACCACAATTTTACATGTTGTGGCAATCAGATGATCAAGCTGAAGAAATGCGTAGAATTCATAAACATATTCCTCCACCAAAAAGACATTTGCCTGGACATGCAGAAAGCTATAATCCTCCTCCAGAGTACTTATTCGACAATAAAGAATTGAAAGAATGGAATAAATTACAGACAACTCCATGGAAACGAAAATTACACTTCATTCCACAGAAATACAATTCTCTCCGTGAAGTTCCAGCTTATTCTAAATATGTTAAAGAAAGATTTCAAAGGTGTCTAGATTTATATTTGTGTCCTAGAGCACTGAAAATGAGATTAACGATAGAACCAGAAGCCTTAGTACCTCAATTGCCTAGTCCAAAAGACTTACAACCTTTTCCTACAACAATGTCTATGGTATTTAAAGGTCACACAGATATGGTGAGAAGTATTACTGCAGAACCAATGGGACAATATATTGCTTCTGGTGGCGATGACATGAATTTAAAGGGTATGTTTTATAAAATATTATATATATGAAATATTGTACATAATATAAAACAATGTTCATTGTTTGGGAACAGTATGGGAAATAGCAACTGGCAGATGTATAAAAACAATACCGTGTGGGGGGATAATCAGGTCTGTAGCATGGTGTCCAAATCAATCTCTATCGCTTATAGCAGTAGCCGCAGATAAAAAGGTCCTTTTAATAAATCCTGGCGTTGGAGATCATTTAATTACTAATAAAACGAATCAGTTGTTGGAAATAATACCTCAAAGTGATGTTATAGGTATTGTAAAACATTTTTCTACAATATATTTTCTATAATAATTTGTTTATAATATTTGCATTTCTGTTACAGTAAGTGAGAGAGTGAAAACTGCTGTTCAGTGGGAACAAGCGGAAGGTGATTATTGGACTAATGGAATTAGGATAATTTTAAATCATTTTAAAATAGTAAAACAAGTGAATTGGCATGGTAAAGGTGATTATTTTGCTACTGTTATGCCCGATGGTCAAAATAGATCTGTCTTAATAAATCAGTTATCAAAACGAAGATCTCAGTTGCCTTTTAACAGATCAAAGGGTTTAATACAGTGTGTCCTGTTTCATCCAATTAGGCCTTATTTATTTGTAGCGGTAAGTAGAAAAGAATATAAATTAAACGTAAAATTTTAAGTGTATAACTACAGACTCAATAATCGTAGACTCAACGAAATGTTCGGATATATGATTTAATAAAACAAGAAATGATTAAGAAGTTATTATCAAACTCACAATGGATATCATCAATGGCAATACATCCAGGTAGACTAGACGTTAATACTTTACCACCATTGTTAATTATATATTTAATGTAAATACCTATATTTCTAGGAGGCGACAATATTTTAGTAGGCACTTATGACCGCAAAATGCTTTGGTTTGATCTTGATTTAAGTACAAAACCTTATCAAACATTACGTTTACATGGCACAGGCGTTCGTGGTGTTGCGTTTCATAAGCGATATCCACTTTTTGCATCTGGTGCTGATGATAGAGGTCTTATCGTTTCCCATGG
>NIPQ01089480.1:2428-16722 GCA_002806875.1 Lepidotrigona ventralis hoosana | reverse complement strand
CAGGTTTTTCCCCGTGTTTTCAATGGCCTTCCCCCCCCCCCGTGCAATACGATCACCACGGCAGAAATAATTCACGACCGGAGCGCGTGTTTCACCGTGTGTTAAACGACCTCGTTTGTTATTCGTCGTTTCGTCCAGCATGTTGTATCCGCCTCGGTAACGTAATTCGCCTCGATAGACGTTCCCTTTCGCGTGCGCGAGTGAAACGAATCGAGAAGAGAAAGAGAGAGTCGATAGAATCTCTCTCTCTTTCTCTTATTTTTACTTCTTTATACAATACATTGACTACAGTAGTAATCGTAGTATTCGTGAGAGATTGAAGAGCACGGAAAATGCATAAAATATTCTGAATATTGTGGTATCGATTACAGCGATCGAGGGCAGAAATTAAATTCCGTGACTTGGTTGTCTGGCTAGTCACTGTCGGCTTTCACTTGTATCGACTTTTATGCATCTAATTCGACAGAATAGACCGTACATGGAAATAAAACAGCCTCAACAATATATTTAATAGTAAAAAAAAGTTAATATTTTGAGTTGAAAATGAGAGAAATTGAATTCTATAACGGTTGTCTGACTTATACTGTGAGTTTTCACTTATGTCGTTGTTGCTGGAAAAAATCAACGACGAGGGAAAGACTAACGATACAAGTTTTGAACAACTCGACAATGTTCACACGAGCAATTTCTGCCTCGATCTGCAAATATATTTTCTTCAATTTGTTGCTCGCAGGATAATCTTCAAGTAAGATTTCAAATGTTGGCAAAGAATAAATGGACGAATATTTCAAATAGATGAAACATCACGCTGTTCGTCCGCTGTTTGAGTAGAGAGAAATAATTTGAACAAATTGCACGACAACGTAGGTACTCGTGCGCTTGGCATAGAAAAGCGCAGATGGAATTTCGAGCAACTGTATGAGTCAAAAGTTGGCTCGATCGAAGCCAACGGCAGCAGCAAGGAAGTTGTCGAGTCCACTCTGCTACACTTCGTGAATTATTTCAGTCGTGCCTCTTCTCAGACAAATTTACATATAATTGCCAGCGAGTAAATCGTTCGTGTCGTTCCGATTCCAATCTCGTTTCTTCGAGACATTGAACTCGAATCGATAAGTCACCGGTCGTTTACTGGAACAAGGGAAACTGTTCAATAACAAAACGGTTAAGGGTCAATTTAGAAGCTTTTCCAAGTCTTTGTTCCGAAGGAATGCGACGAAGAATCATTGCAAATCAATTTTTGTAAATCCTCAGATTATTTCGCGATACAAGAAGACTTTTTAAACGCAACTTCGAAGGAGTTGAATATTGAAATGAAAAGATAGGTTGTTTTAAATTGATCAGATAAATTCAGAAAAATTCTGGGAACCTTGTTGAGGACATAAGTTCGAAGTTCATTGGATATTAAAATCATGGAGGTTCGTTCTGAATTCTGAGAACATTAGATGCAGTACAAAAAAAAATGTATATTTATTTATTTGTTTCAAGCGTGATCTTCTTCTTCAAAAAAAAAAGAAAGAAATACGTCAAATATTAAAATAATAAATAATTCTTCCATTCGTCAGAACTGTGTATACTGGTCAAGTTTAAAAATATTGAGAAAATACTTCGACTAGATCTCGGACGGTGAGGCTCAATAAACTCGATTGTCTCTGCGACAGCTCGCCACTATNTAAACTCGATTGTCTCTGCGACAGCTCGCCACTATGAGGAATCTGGGGTAACGAGACACACGCTCGTCGAGAAGGTCGCGTTCATCGCGCAATCCGCCCGACGTTTCTAATCTATTTCAAGCCACGGTTGGTTTCTAGTTTCTAACAGTCTCCTCTCAGCGTCCAGAGTATGCGGAACGACGTTCGTCCATGCGAGAAAAGAAGAGAAAAAGAGAAAAAAAAAAGAAACGAAATTGTCAGATACCCGTACGTGACAGATCGAACTAATCGCGAGAGAAATATTTTGATTACAATCGGTTGATTCCAGTTCGATAGTGTTTGAAGAGAATAACTGAATAATACTAATACGTGAACTGAAATATACGTGTGACTAATTTGTGTCATTTTTTTGTGAAAGTTCTGTGAAAAAGTGGAGATATATGTCGATTTCTAAAGAGGTGAGAATCTTTCTGAAGTTTGATTCGATTGATTTCTAGTAATGAGAGAAAACAGAAACTTTTCTAGTTTGGATACTTAATCTTTAATTACGTCAATATTTTTTTTTTTAATTATTACAAACTTGTAGTCTGCTCAATTATTTCGTGATCTCGTGAAAATCAATCTCATGTATGCAACTATTTTCATAAGCTTCCTATAATATAATTGAAGATATTGAAATGTTTATTATAAAACTCTTTTATTTCATATTTATTCTAAAACTTTTTAAATTCTTTTATTTCATTGTGTATGCAACTATTTTCGCAAATATTTCGTGATCTCCTTCATGAAACCATCGTCGTGGAAATCATACCCATATGTGCAACTATTTTCACAAGCTTCTTGTAATTAAAGATATTCAACTTTCTAAACTCTCTTATTATATGTTTATTACAAAACTTTTTAACTTCTCTTATCTTATTGTGTTAATGAAACAAACGATCAGTCCTTTCTCCGACAAGGAACTGAAAGAGTGAAGATAATATTATTTATTTTCACTCTTATCTGTTCTTCCTTTCTTAACGTTAACTCGTCACCGGCATTCACCAACGACGCGAGAGAAACTCCGAAAACCAGGAAAATCTATCAAGGCATAAATATCCCTCCGGCAGACGTCGCCCCTTCATAATGCTGCACTTCCTCAATCCTCAATAATCTAATTTCCTTCCCTCGCGTCTTTCAACTTCCGTTTCAAGTTTTTCACCATCAATCTTACCTCCTAATAAAGAATGGAAATCTTACTTAGCTGAAGAAATGAATATTCCACGTTCAGGCAACATTCTTCCGCATTCGTCCGTCAGAACATCGTCAGAGATCTTCCTATCTCGACCTTCGTTCCGACGGTTAGTTCGTTGTTGACGTTATTAGCATCGTCGGCCGTCATCCTCTTTCGTTCCGAAGTTCGTTCCATTGGCATGGTTCCAAAGCGTGGCGGAACTCCGCGAGAAGGAGAATCCGGGAGAACGAGCGGGGAAGGTCGAGAATCTGACGAAAATCTCATTTCACACACACACACACACATATACAGGGTGATCCGTCACTGCCGGATGTAGGATTGGATGATTTCATCCAGTCGACGATCGTCCGATACGTGATGTGATCGTCCACTTTGACGCTCCATAGCCTTTAATTACAAAGTTCGACTGTATCACTATCGAATTTCCCCTCCCAACCCCTTCCCCCTCTCCCTTCGTTCTAGCTCTTGTTTCTGCCTTCGCCCACGCTGGCTGCTTTGTGTTCTGCCAGATCTCTGACATTCTCTTTCGACGAATAATCTAGTCGCGGTTGACGGGCGATCGACGAACATTTGCCACCCGATCTCCGCTTGTTTGTCGGTGTTTGTACAAACATGGGGATCGAGGGGATCGTGCGTGGAATTATATATTCATACCCACCACGTTCGATGGGATTTTTCTCGAGAGAAATTCTTTCTCCCGTGTTTCGATTTCGATTTCAAGCCTCGTCGAGCGAAGGATTCCAGACGCGCGATAGACTCGCGTTGAATTGTCAAATACCGTGTCTGACTTTTCGATTCAAAGGGAATTTCCACTTGCTAATAAATTCTCGTAGTTCTCCGTGTTTGTTTTCGTTTTCCCCCAAAGAGTTTCACGTCTGCGTGAATCGCGTAGAAGATAGAATTCGTTTGTTACATTTTATCGGCCGTGCGGAATAATTGATTCGGTCGAAACGAAAGGTGAAACAGGAGGAGGAGAGAACTGGGGGGATTGAAAAGGTTGAGAATGGCTGCGGGCAATTTAGACTTTAGAAAGGGGGTCCATTTATCACTTAAAAGATCAAGTTGGAAATTGGAATACAGAGCTGAAGAGGAAACGCGTGCGTCTGATTTGATTGATAATTTCAATCATTTCAGTCTGATGTGCGCGTTTCACCTTTTCGAAAATTCGCTTCTTTCGCGTTTGTGAGCTGCTAGTTTGCATTCCGCCGCCAGCGTTTCCAGTTAGTTACGTTAATTTGATGTTTAATAGTTAATTAGTTAACCGCCTCCCTCCGTAGCGATCTCGAACGAATAGCGAATGATTTAGCTGCGCGATTTCATTATCAGCTGGCGTATGCCGTATTTTCGTTCGCCGAAGTTCGAAATCGAATTGATATTCATTCGAGCCTTGTTTCCTCGTCTCTCCCCCATCAAATTGATTACAAATTGGAAACAGGAGAAGTATCGAAAACTCGAAACTCGGCCAATTGACTCGTGTCTGCTTCGAATAAATTACCATCTAATTTTGTATTTGTTTCTCGCGCGAATTCCTCTGCAATGAAAATAAATGAACGAGATGATTCTCTGATTCAGGTTCTACTTTTCCAACTTGCTTGTAAACGAATATAAATAAATGTTCTCGAGAAGGAAAAGGAAACGAAGAAAAATATGTCAAAAAAAGGAAAGAGAGTTGTAACAACATTTCGCCGGATAAAAGGAGGAAATGTGACCTGAATCGCATAAACGCGACGCGTTTGCTTTCCGTGGTCCGTAAAGCTCATTATAGTCGGCGAACGCGACGCAAATGGTAGTTTTCGCGTGAATCCTAAACGCGCGAGCTTATTACTGTAGTAGTATGTGCGCGCGCGGGTCGGACAAGTAAAGTAAAGGATGGGAACGGCAATTTCGAGGCATACTCGCGGCGATATTTCCCCGAGTTAGCCGAACGTGACTCGTGGAGGACGCAGTAAAACGAGCAACGTACGAAATAATGAAGAGGAACGACGCCAGCGAAACGAAATCGCCCCCGGAGTTTCGACGATTTAAACGGCCGTCTCCTCTCCGGCCGAGATAGAATCCCATTTTTCGATGAATCGAGATGACTTTCAACTCGAATTCGAAATTTTTCTACCGAAGCCTTTTAACTGTTTGCTCCTTAGCGCTTCTTCGTGCTATAATGTTCGAAAGCATGAGACAAGATACATACGTAGAAACGTCCGTCAAGGTTTACAAATGAGAACGTAATCTTTCTCGCGGACGATAAAGTAGAACAGATCAATTTCGATCATTTTCCGCCTCGGAGAGAGGTTTCAGAAAGGAGGTTTGAAATTGTTTTAAATAAACGAGAAAAAAATATCTTGTGCTGGCAACAGAACGTAAAACAAGGCGTCCGTGCTTTTGACAATTTTCTTCAAATTTCTGCTGCCCTGAAATGGGTTTCTTCCATCCTGTTGTCCACGGAGGACAAGAATATATTCAACAGATCGAAAGACAAAATTTTTCACTCTGAAAATACTGCGTCTCGCGATGCAACCAGTAGAGGAAAAAGAAAGAGAAGAAAGGAAAAAACCACTCGGACCAAGAAACGAAAGAAAAGGAACGAAAGTGCGACAATCCGAACGAAAGAGGCGATCTCAGTTCGATAGTTGGAGAGAGTTAAAAAAAGTTAAAAAGACCAAAGATTCGCTCGAGAGTCAGACGTGACACAGCGAGGGGGATCCTTGATAAAATTATTAAAGGATCGAAGACTATCTCTCTCTCTCTCTCTCTCTTTCTCTCTCTCTCTCTCTCTCCCTCGATATAGAATCGATAAAGAAAATAAATAAATAAATACAGGGCAGAACCGCTCGCGCGATCCTCGTCCATTGTCTCTCTGGCCCCGCTCTGACCGGTCTGGCATTTTTTTTTTCTGTTGCAGAGCCGAAGAAGGAAAAGACTGAACAGAGTGCAAATGGCGCGGTATCGCCGAGCGGTGAGCCGCAAGCGAATCAAGGCACGGCTACCACCGGTAGCTTGCCGATCTCGGCGGCGCCCCCGAATTCAGGGGACCAGCAAAAGCCGAGTAGGCCCAACACCCTGGAAGCCAGGGTGGTAACCAGGAGACTGATCTTGTTCGACAGTGAGTACAGTCGTTCCGTTGAATCTCGCCAGTTTCTCTCGAATCTCTCTATCCGACAGATATCCTCCTCTCTGTCCGATTTAATTCTTCTTAAAGGCTTCCTGAAGGAAGAGAAAATTTGTAGAGTGATAGAATGTTAATTTATGTTGAATCTCGCCAGTTTCTCTCGAATCTCTCTATCCGACAGATATCCTCCTCTCTGTCCGATTTAATTCTTCTTAAAGGCTTCCTGAAGGAAGAGAAAATTTGTAGAGTGATAGAATGTTAATTTACGTAGGTAGCAAAAGATTGCTTAATAAACGCATATTAACATATTAATGTGGTATCATGGCGAAGTATCCTTCATACTCACACAACGTGCTAAATTGTACGCAATGATTGTATTCATGGCTTCGATGAGNGTCGAATCGACAACGACAAAACTTCCTGCGTTCACTTAAAAATCTCCACCGTCTTTTGTACTTGTCTCTCTCTACCTGATGGAAACTTCCACGAATTATTGAATTATCTTTCAGTCCTCTTTATTTTGCTGCTTGCTGGTCCCAACCACTTTCCTTTGCCACTCGAGCTTGCATCAATCGAGTCGATTCGATTTTAACAAATGGCAGACATTGTGCAACTTGTACATTTGCGGAAGCTAATTCTAAATGTCAACTCGTACTTGATAAACTTTCGAACATCCCACCGAGATGTATAAATGTATTTCGTAATTCTTATGAAAAAAAATAGAATAACAAAGAATGATGAAATAATACAAAGAGTAACCACCTGTGAACAATTGTATTGTTCACTCCAGAGTTAATCAAGATCAACAATGGTTGAATTGCAATTATAATTAAATAGTATAAATAATTTAAAAGTATAATAATAGTATATTAAATTATTAAATATATTAATAGCATATAACTATACAATATATACTAATAATATACATAGAAACTATGCTTAAATTTCCAAACACAAAAGCGTTATCTTCTCTTTTACAAAATCCTCTCGATAGTGCCAGAATCGCAGAGACACGCAGCAATTCCACAAGAATGTGTCACGTTCTCACTTCTCAGTTCTTTCGAAATTAAACGAACGAAAGTTCTACGTGTGTGTCGCTCTGACACTCACGCTGGTAAGTACAGTTCGATGTTTCTCGCCTTAAAACACACGAAAATTCCAAGAGCATCACGACTCCGCGAGGCTCTAATCACCCCGGGCTTGCTTCCGGCCCCTTTCAATCCTCTTTCGTCCTCGCTCTGTGATCCTCTTTCGTGAACGAGGTAGCGTCGTTTGTTCCTTTCGAAAGGAACATTTCCCTCGATCGAGAGGATTCTCGAAGACGGGCTTGCGGCGTTCTGGAGAAATTGCATCGTCTCAGGAGCGCGATTTACGCGTTGAAAAATGCTTGGATAAGGAAAGGAGATTAGGTGACACGGAGTAGATGACACGATTCCTTGCTATTTTGCGGCCATTTTGCTATCGTACCGGGGATGTGTTTGAAAGACATGTATATGTATATTGGAACGTTTCTCGCGATTGCCAAATAGATAGACCGATTTGCTTTATTCTGTGGGGAAATTCGTGCTGCGGGATGCCGATAGGATATCAAACGTTGAACGAAAAATGAAAGATTCTATAGATTCATTGTGCGTTTTGTACGAAATTTTTTCGAAATTTCATGAACACGAGTATATTAATGAAGTTAACTAAACTACAAGATAAACAGCACAATATTCATTTAACACTTATTACTAGATTACGAATTTTTATGCATTCGTGCGAAATTTAAAGGTGCCGAAACGCATAGAATACATATAATGTGCAAAAAACTACATGAAATATCCAAAGTAAAGTATTCATTATAATTTTGAATATCAGTGAAAAGTCACTGACTAGATTCTACTTTTTTATGTACTCATAAAATTTGGTGTCAACTTATTAACCTCATGCACTACAAGGAAAACTATATTATACTATATTTCGAAGATTATACACCGCATCTGCTATACTCGGTTTGATACTCTCATCTCCATAATCAAAAATCTAAATCCATAAGCCCGAGATAATTTAAAATCTAAAAGTTACAAACTCGATTTCCACTTCGCTCGGAATTGCGCATTCACGAGCGTGAATTCTCGAGTTTACGCGTTCGCCGAAAGAAAATGCCAGAGATGCCAAGTCGCTGACTCGGGCTTCCCGAATTTCCCGTGCTTGCTCGCCTGTCGTAAAAATGCTAAATAACTTCTCGGTGGACACCTAACCGCAAACCGACGGCCGAAATTTCGGTGCGGCAAGAACTTCACGCATAGTTTCGCAAAATCGCTGGAATTTCTCGAATTCCCCGGCGGGAAATCGATGGGTCCGTGGACCAGTTTTCCGTTCCTCCTTGTTAAAATTAACTCAATAATATCACTTTCCTTTCTATTTTATTTCCTTTCGTCGACAAGTCGATTACACTATGTTTGAGTAACTGTAAGCTTTGAATCGACGAAGAATAAGTATCGTAACTTTCTTTCTTTCAGTTGAACGAAATACTAATAGTGAACTTGTAAGATCGAATGGAATTGTTCGTACACACCATCAATTGTCAATTCACATTGTTAACTCATTAACATTAGAACTGCCGACGATTAAACCGTGAAATTTCCATGAAAGATATCAAACCATTAGAAGCGGAAAAATTTTATGATACAAGTACGCAAGATTTTATTTATATATTTCACGAATCTCTAAAAATACTTTGTTTTAATTTATATGTATACATAAATTTTCTTACAAATTTTTAACAAAAAATTATAAATCGGTCACTTTCATGTTGGTAGTTCTAATAAATACTCCAATTTCTACGAATTCTTTTAAACTTCAAATCTGACGTTTCTTAGATTCTTAAGAATTTATTTATGGCTCGGCATAGTTGCAACGTTTCAATCCTTATCTCGCATCATAACCTAAACCACAACAAATTCTCCCCCACTTTTTAAAAAAAAGAAGAGAAAGATAAAAAGACCATGACAAAGCAGCGAAGACTCTCTATATACGGCGGCAGCGATAAGAAAAGGAATTTCAAGCTTAGCCAGAACAGCTCTCTGGTTGCATTGTCGTCGTCTGGCGAATCCTCGCCGGCGTTCGTTCATTTATTACGGTTTACGCGAGAATTTCGCGCGTGACAAATGAACCGTGACGCAAATGATACAGCGAGCGGTGGAGTAAGTAAACGGGGAAAAAGAGGAAAGAAAAGAACAAGAGAACGAGGGTGAACAGAAAGAAGAAAAGAAGAGAGAAGAGAGTACGCACGCCGCGAGGGAACCAGCGCGAAAAAGGAAAAACCGGAAGTTTGCAATTTGTCACGAACGGTGGATGGAAACGAGCAACGCGTAACTTTGCCAAGCTTCACTCGCCGATGAATCATAACTCTCGAAAGGAATTGGCACGCTTGGCTCTCGCCTGCTCGCGGCTGGTAAAAAGAAGCAAGTTGCGAGTAAAACGTTCGTCTACCGATTTTTCGTTGCGATCGTGTTACGCGAGCATCCGATACCAATGGAGGGGAAGATTGATCGAAACGTGACCGTCAGGATTGATTAGGTGGGCCTGATGGATTGATTGAGATAGCAGGGAGCCGATCAATTGCTCAGGCTGCTATCAGAAGGCTGTTCATTCAGGCGAAATTGAAGTTCAACGCGGAGTATATTTGGTAGTGACGTAGGAGGACAACGATAGTCGATAACGCGAGTTTCCGTAAATTAGAATATGTTACGTCGTCTCGGAGGATTAACACGTTCGCTGACGTGCCGCGAAGAAAGGATTCCAACCATATAGTATATTTCGAATTTCTGCAAAATGACCTTAAATCTATCTTCGTTCGTTTTTTATTCAGTTAAAAAAAAATTGATGAAAATCGATACGTCACAGACACGTTATATATCGTTTCGGATGATTTTCATGATCTTTGTAATTACTGGAGTTTGAACTCGTGTCGTGGTGTTGGACGAAAGAGATAAGAATGTACGAAGATTAGATAAAGTCAGTCGCGAGAATTTTTGGAGCAATTACTCATTTTAATGCATGAGGTGAGATTCTAGTTTCATACCGCGTCGCTCGATCCGTCCTAGAGAAGTAGGTCGTTCTATATTCGAATTCAATCGGAAGTATTGAGATTCAGTCCAATAGAACACGCGATAGAACGACATTCCAAATACCTAGAGATACGTCCACGATTCTATTACTTTACAAATCTTCAGTTTAAATCTTGCACTATTACCATGTTCCTCGAGTTCATTCGTACGCCACTTTTGACTAATGAAAAGCTATTATATCGTTTGCTCGTGTTATTTTAAACTGGTAAATTTATATAAAGGACCAGAACTAACGAGCTATTCTTTCCTCTTCTTGTTTTTTCAGTGGAGAAGGGGGTGTTAGACCAAAGCAGCGAGAACCAGCAAGTGATCGAGAGGTGTTACCCTCTGCCACCTCAGAACACGTTGATGCTGTCGGAACTTCCGGAACCGCCGATCCCCCTGAGCGAGATCGGCCCGATTCCACCTCCTCCGATGTTCAGCTCTTCGAGTCCTACCCTCCTGTTGGCTAAACAACGACAAATACGGAATCCCTTGTCATCGGATTACGAAGACGAAGGTACGTTATCCTTCTAATCTAACTTGTGAGCCTCTGGAAGCCCTCTTTCTTTCTACTCGCAAATAAGTACAACTTTGCAATAAAATTTCATCTTTCTCCATTCTTACATTTTCGTCGAAGATTTCGAATTAACTTCGTTCGAAGTAACTTTCGAATAAGCTTCGTTCTGAAGCTTCAGGATTACTTGAAAGTATCTATGAAAAAGTAAAAGAAGAACCTTTGAATTAATTCTGATTACGAGGCACGTAATAATCGTTAAAATCAACTCGGCCGAAGTGCTGAAAGTCGTAAAAAAATACGTAGCATTACTGGAGCCGGTATATAACGAAGTCATAAAATTGATTAGTAACTGAAGTTTGCTCGTTTCGAGCTTCGAAATTGCATTGTTTAGAACGTCGAGGATGACACGAGCTCAATATTGCTTCCTTTCTTTACAGTATCTCTTCAAAGATGTATATATATATATTTATTTATTTATTTATATTTTTTTTTACTATTAAATTGCTTTAGCTACGATAATTTTTTTCTCTCTGTCCGTCACACAGAGGACGAGGAGGACTTCGACGTGGAGGAGGAGGACAACATGTACGTGCCGAGGATGTCGCAACCGGATCCGGCCATCGACACGTCCAGAGTTGAGGAAATCCCCGCGAAGGAGCCTAAGTTTCACGCGGTGCCGCTCAAGAGTGTGCTGAAGAAGAGGGGTTCCGGAAGTGGGCCTGGAACGCCGCAGAACACGCCGACGCAGGAGAACAGGCCGTTGACCCTTCGTCAGGAGCTACACGCCTCCTTCAAGTTAGTGCAACGGCAAGCGATTTCTCTGCTGACGAGGAACCCTCTTCAGACATCTTTCTCCTTGAAAGACTCGACGGTCACGTGACCAAAATTCCCATTAAGTCCTATCTGAGTCTAAATCTATTTAGGAGAGAGAGAAAAAAAAAGGAATATTCTCAATCTTTTAATCGCAGAGGAAAAATTCCCAATTTCGAGTCGAAACGAAGGAAAGGAAACTTTATTCCTTTAAAGGGGATTCTCAATTTAAAGAAAAAAAAAAGTATTATAATTCACGGAGAAGTATTTCCCCGGAGAAATTAGAGAAATAATTGAACAATGTGACCACGAGTCGTTCATTCGGATCAAGCATAAGATTCGTCGCGAAGAGAAACGAGTCTTCTTCGGGGATTCCAAGGCGTTGACGACAAAATGTCTTCTCTTCGGTATAACTGCGATTTCTGATCGGTACTCGGGCGATCCTACTGCGGAGAATGAAAGGCTCGGCCGGAAGGAATTAAAGACGAATTGTTTGAGTTTAATTAGCGTGTTAGGTTTAATGGAAAAACCGGCTGGAAACCCTGGAGAAGCAACGTTCTGGAACATCGTTCTTCACCCTCCAGCCTTGTCATCTCTCTCTTTCTCTCTCTCTCTCACTCACGCGCACGTGCACCGTGTTCCCGCATATTCTCTTTCTCTTTCTATTGCAGATTCCCTTTCATTCATCGTTCTCGTTCGAATGGACGCACGTCGTTGCTAGTTTCAATTTTGTTTCGATGAATTTCGGTAGTAAGAACACCGATTTCTAGCATTCGACGGTCACTTCACCGAAATCTTATTCGCCAAACTTAAAAAAAAAAAAAAAAAAAACGGACAGCAGTTTCGTGCTGGTACGGCGTTCTTTTTTTCTAGCGCATAATAGACCACTTGTTTTTTCAGTAGAAGCTTAGTACTTTTTTTAAATCTTAGTACGCAAATTGAGTTGATGCAGTGTTTGCCAAATTTCAGATGTAATCGTTCGTCAATGATTAAAACGACGTATATGAGTAATTTATCGGAATTGATTCATATCAAGTCAGATGTCTTTCAATCAAACTGACACATTGATGGAAACTATAAATCAGAGATCTCGCGAAATCGAGGCGTTCCATCTTGAAAAAAATTGATCACAGTTATCTGCACGATACGATTTCCACATTTAGAAACAACTCGTTAAAATATAATCTTGTAAATCGAATTTCATAAATTTCTAGAATCGAAGCGCGATAAGAATAAAAATCGGGTACACAACATCGAAGGGAAGAAAGAAATGATTGCAAACGAAACGTTGCATTGATCACTTATTAATTGTAAAATTAATTGCGCAAGGAGAAGATCGCACGGGCTTGCGAAAATATTTCCAAATATTTGCCCAGCGGAGAAAAAAACCGAAAAAAAAATCGAGAAAGGAAACAAAGAAACGTGAAAAAAACGATAGAGAACTTAAGTGCATTATCAAGCAGTAACATTTTATATGAAGGTCGTATCTCGCGTAGTAGTCAGACTGCAGCCGCGTGTATTTATCCCCGGTCGCGTAAATGTTGTATATAGGTCCCTTTACGACGCGGCGTTTCGCACGTAACAACCGAGACACTAAATTCAAAGTGAAGCGCGGAGAGTGTCCTTTGTTTTCGGATTGTTCAAGCGAAAGGAGAGCCAAGCGACGCGTTGTTTCGGAGGTTGAGTCGAAGGGATCGAGAGAACGATGCTCCGGTGGTGAGGCGAATCCCGCGAGGGGGTAGCTTCGCGCATCCATTGAACGAAAAAGAAAAAAGTATTAAAAAAAAAAAAAGAAGAAAATTCAACGAGAATCACTAGTTAAAAGTATGGTATTTTTCTTATGCTTAACCAGAAGGCCACCGTTGAGGCCTAGGATGAGAATATGGTAATTGGGCATTGGTCTAACTAAGCATGCGCGAACCAATATCGTATATACATATCCAGATATATATTATATGTATAAATATTTGTCTTATATATCCACGGCGGTTGATCGCAGAGAACCAACAGTGTTCTAACCACTTCTCTTTTTCTCCATTTTTCTTTCTCTTTTCTGTTCTTTTCTCTCTGCCTCTTGTATTATAAACACAAATACTGCGTCTCGTGAAAATGTAAAATCACGCCGAACCGTTCTATATTTATGGGTCAATATTTATACGACATCTGCGCGCGTGCAGTGATCAAAATGAAGGATGAAACGAATCTCCATTTAGAATTCTTTGAGTAAATTACAAATTTACATGGACACGCGAAACAAAATATATCAAACGTATATATATGAAATCGCATCGAGAAATAATTTCATCTTTCCTTTTCCAAAGGAAGTACGTTATATTAATTTGAAAAATGAGAAATAATGTGTGGAAAATTAATTTATTCTTCTAGTTCTGATCCTACACACAACCAGTGACATATTTAATCGCAAGAATTTGATATTAGTGGTGGTTTTATCGTTACGAGGCGCAATATAATATATTTCTCTCTTTCATTCTTTCCACTTTTTTTCTTATATATTTCTCTCTCTTTCTCTCTCAAGGTGTATATATTGTTTCCCCTTTTTCTTTTTATATTTTTTTCTTTCTTTTTATTTCTCTCTCTAATCTCTCTCTGTGTGTCAGTACCAAGAGCGCCGTGAGCATGGTAAACGTACGACCTTAAGCATGAGAAAACCCTAGGGAAACCCATGAAAACTGTCGCCCACGCTTCACACGTTCCATTATCTGCGTCTCACGCGGCCTCGGAATCCATCGATCGACGTAGATCTCGAGATTCTTTATCATTACAATTCGACGAATCGAGCTGCGAATGGCACAAAAGAGAGCAGCTCGATTCGTCCGTCGGCCTTTAATGGATTAAAGAAACGTCACCGAGATCGTGACGCTCC